>PVHP010006643.1:34958-59755 GCA_004024765.1 Zapus hudsonius
CCCGCCCACAAACAACAGCAATGGCATGTGGTAAATCTTACCAAGCTTGAGGTCTCCTTTAAGTGATTTGTTACATACCTACTCTGCCAAAAGTACCACAGTTCTGGGATCCACCCCCACACCAAGGCAGTCTCATACAGCTCAGGCTGACCTTGAACTTACTATGTAGTCAATAACAACTTTGAATTTCTAATTCTCCTGCTGGGAATATAGGCATGCACCACTACCACACCCAGTAGTTCTGGAATATTCTTCAGCTTTAATGGAGGAGGAAATGCTGTATTGATACTGTATGGATGAACCCTAAGGAGGCTGTGCTGAGTAAAATGAACCAGTTACAAATGACAAGACTATAATGACTTCATTTACACAGGCATCTAGACCAGATTCCTAGGATCTCAAAGTATGGTGTGCAGTAAGGGGCAACGGAGAGGGTTGAGAGGATAGTTGTTATTTGGGGCAGATGGAAATAAATGCTCTAGTGATCTGCTGCATGTACAGCCTAGGCTGGCCTAGAACTTGCTATGTAGCCAAGGATGACTATAAGTCCTAATTCTATTAAAGTATAAAACACCACACCAAACAGTTCTGGAATATTCTTTAGCTTTAATAGAGGAGGAAATCCCATACCTGCTATTATATGATGACCATACAGTGACAATTAAGGCTGAGTAAAAGAATACACAAAATGCTACTGAACTGTACTTAAAAGAACTAAGCCTCCAGTGTTAAGAGTCTGTCTCCTGCTGCTCACCCCATCTACTCTCCACTGTCCCCAGCTCGGGTTTTCTAGCCCAGTTCTCATATAGCTGCCATGCATCAGTCAGGTGCTTGGAAGTTACCTTAAAACCTTCTGATTATGATTACTAATTGGCCTCTAGCCTCTCCACCTACATGCTGTTCCTGTTTACTTTCTTACTGGTTCTTTTCCCTTGTCTCTAGTGGTCCTGGAGTGCCTCAGGGAAAACTGCAAGGCTCCCTCCCCGATACCCCAGCACTACTCATAAGCACACACCCAACGCTTCTGCTGCCATGATGGCAGCAAGACCCTGTAGGCAGAGGTTGCAGGTAACACACAAAAGCACACTGACTAAGCCCAATAGCAGAGCCCACTCTCCCGGCCCAAGGACAGGGAGATGAAGAAGAGTCTGGGCTGGAGGCTCCTCTCTGGTCCCAAGTTTCAGATCCTAATTGTGTGGGAATGTGCAGGATGACAGCTGAGGGCCTATCTGGCTCTGAAGCGCCAAGAGGGGCTAAGGACATAAAGGCAGTGCTGATGATGGGGAATGGTCAGGCTTGGGCACTGTCCTCTATGAAACTATAAACACTTTTTTAAACTTTAAAAGTTAGTGATGTTTTTTAAAGGCCAGCAAACTCAAGTCTTCTTAACAAGCGGCAGAGTATACACACTGAGGCTGAACAAGTCTTGGGTCTAAGAAATTCATGAAACTAAGAAGATGCCACTGAAGAGTGCTTGAGCTTTAAGTTACTTCATGTGCACTCAACCCATTATTCTGTAAGATATCTTTGCAAATCTGTGGTTTTTCCACTTGTGTCACAGCAAAGGCCCCAGGAACGGGAGGGTGTGTGAGGGGGAAGGGGACTCTGTCTCAAGCCAGACTCATGCACTATGCTCATACCCATCATCCAAGTGTAACCCCTCCTTTCCTGAGTTGCAGTTCTGGACATGGCAGAGTGTATTTTATCCCCACTGTCCCTTCAGAAGCTGTCTCAAATGCTGCAAGCTACTTTTTTTTTTTTTCTTTTTGCCTATTTTTAAAAATGCCTAATTTCAATCACTACACTTTATATGTAAGAACAGGGAAACTTACGTTCATTCAGGTCCACCTCCATTTTGTCCTCTGTATTAACACTATTGGATTCAAACAAGTCTTGTTTGGCTCCATCTTCTTCTTCTGAGTCTGTGCTTTCTTCACTGTCTGTACTGCCCGAACTACCACAAAGAGAGAGAGAGAAAAAAAAAAAGGGCCCCAAACATTTAATGCTGCTTATGAGCTACCAGAGATATCCAGCAAAGTGGAACAGTCACCCAACAACATGTAATTACATTAAACTTCAATTGGCTTCACTGGCCCGTGCCCTCTGGGAGACACAGGGACGATGGTCTGGCATGTGCTGCCAGGTGTTATGATAAAGCTCCGACCACTCTCTTCAAGGGCTATTGTATAGTGCCGTCTGCACTGTAGGCACACGGCAGGACTCACTCACTATGGTGGGAACTGGCAGCTTCCTCACGACCAAGGATGCTGAGCAGCTTTTTGTGTCTTTTTATGCCAGCCTATACCTTCTTTAGAACATTTTTCAAAAACTGGGCTATATTTTTGATAATACTTCATATCTTCATTAATGTCATTTTTCTGTAGTACACTGTGATTAATTTGGTGACATCAATATTGCCCTCAACCAAAGAATGACAGCTGAGTTTCTGATGTATTGAGTACAGAACATGTGAAAAGGCTAATAGATCCAACAGTTGCAAAGCATCAATTTTCAGGATGACTCAAGTTAGTTGCTCCATATGGTTCTCTACCCAGACTGGGGTGTCACCTAGTGTTGTTGTGGGTCCACTTTTTTCTGCCAGTTTCACTGCTGCTGCTGCTGCTAGGTTTATCAGAGGATTTTGGAGAGAGGAATCTTGTAAAGAACTCAGAATAAATCCGGCAATTTGTGTTTGGAATCAACACATTCACTGACTGCTCTACTGACTGTCCCATGGTAGGATCACTTGTGCCGACCACTTTATGTAGAAGCATAAATATCAGTAAGAAGTATTAATATTAGTAATGGAAGAGCAACTGACATAACCATTGGTTTCCATCTAAATAAAGCAAGAAGGTGAACCTGAAGATTTCATTTGGAGAGAATAGAACAGTCTGATCACATATATCTTGTTCAACTTTCTCCAAAACACCCCAACATCTAAACTTTTGATCTTGGAAATCTCATCAAAAATGGGTTTTTTGTTGTGGTGGTGGTTTGAGGTGTGGCTTCACTTTAGTCCAGACTGACTTTGAATTCTCACTCTATAGACCAGGCTGGCCCCAAACTCAAGGAGATCTTCATAAGTGAGCCACCACTATACACATTTTCCTCCTTCACCAGCTCACACATATACTTTTTTGTTCATAGTTTTATCTGTGTCTAAAATATTTTATTTATTTATTTTTCTTTTTTTGGAGGGTGGGGGGGTGGGGAGCTCTTGCTCTAGTCCAGGCTGACCTGGAATTCACTATGTAGTCTCAGGGTGGCCTCAAATTCACAACGATCTTTCTACCTCTTCCTGCCGAGTACTGGGATTAAAGGTGTGTACCACCATGCATTGCCCTATTATTGAATTTGATCTGCATTTCTTCCCTTCCTTTTAGGTATTCTGGAAGCTTCTGTAGAAAACTAGTATAATTTTTTTCCTGAAATGTTCAGTGGCCATTTAGACCTGGATTTTTTACTTTACGACTGGAATTCCCCCCCCCCCCCAAATTCCCCATGTAGCCTTGGAACTCTGTATAGAGCCCAGGATGGCCTGTAATTTTTTTAATTCTTTCATTTCTGCATCCTAAATACCGGGATTCTAGGTATGTGCCAGGATACCTGTCTGGTGGGAGGTTCTAGAAAGTAAGCATTAGCAGATATAGCACTATTCACCATATCTGCTTAAATCTTGGGCCTTTGTAGCTTCCAAAATCATCCAGGTTGCCAGTTACTGGCATAGAGTTGTTCATAATATCCTCTTGGTATTTTTTCAATATTTTAAAAGTTTATAAATCTATATTAATGTTTCATTTCATTCTTAATAATTTTCATCTTCTGATTCTGGCTAGAAGTTTATCTAATGCTCTTCTCAAAGATTAAGTTTTGGTTTCACTACTTTCTTCTATTATATTTGCATTTTGTATTTCACTAAATTCTACTTATTCTGTTTATTTGGGCTTACTTTGCTCTTTTTCTATTTTCTTAATATAGAAGCAGAGGCCACTGTTTTGAGGTATTTCATTTCCAATATAGCCAGTCAGTGCTAAAAAGAATGCTCCAAGAACTTTTTAAACTGAAATATTGGGCTTGAATTTTCTTTCAATTCAAAATCCCACAAATTTTCTTGTCTCCTTTCTTCTCTGCCTCCAGACAGGTTCTTATGTAGCTGAGGCTAGCCTAGAACTCACAATCCTGCTTCTACAATCCAAATGCTAAGATTACAGGAGTGTGCCACCAATTTCCAGCTCCCAGAGAATTTCTAGTCTAGTTCATCCCATTTTCATCATAAAATGACTAACTCTTTTGGCTTGACTGAGACTTTAATGTATCTTCAGTCCTCTGGATTAGTGAGGGAACTGAACTGTTAAGAGTTACTTAGCATTATTTTCATAGTTTTATGACTTTGCTGTTAGTTTTATGTGTTTCTCTGTTCTCTTTTTGGAGCTTTTTATTTACTTCCTTTGAGGCCTATAAGATTATTTCCTGCTTTGTTGTTTTAGAATTTATAGTACATCGTTTTTTTGTTTTCACAGAGTACTGGAGATTGAATCAGTTCTGTGAATAACTGGGCCTTCTTATAAAGGAATTATAACTTTTGTGATAACAACTATGGTTCCAGGGATCATACCAATATGACCAAGAAAAAAGTTACTTGCAAACAAGAACCAAGTTAAAAAAAAAAAGTTGCTGGGCACATTACAAATCCCACGTGCAAACAGGACAACATTTTAAAGCAGATGGTTTTTCATGCCCACTGGAGAAGGGGCACTGCCCTCCATCTACTCTTAAGGACATCTCTCCCAATAAGGACAAAAGCACTGGGTCAAGCATATGCTAGTGAAAACACCTGTGACACTTACCTGGATCTTCTCTGGGATTCTGGTGCAAATGCAATGTGCTTTTCTTCCCAGATATCCTCCTCATCAGAACCACCATCATCAAACTGCTGTATTCTCTCCTTGCAGCAGGCTTCAAATAGAGCAATGTTTCCCTAGATAAAACACAAGTGAGGGGAAAAAGCAAAACAATAAGTAACAAAAAATTCCCTAAGAAGACGGTAAGAGGCCTAGACCAGCTTCGACACATGAACTCACTTATGGAAGTCTCAGTTTAATCTGACACCTGAGCCCCATATCTGTCCAACAACAGGCCTGGCTCCCATCTGCTGTGCTAGCTAAGCAGTGATGAGCCACTACACCCTGGTCAGGTGACTCTACCTCATCACATTGGCAAATAAGCCACTGGCTCTCAGGAGCCCATTCAAAGGATGCAACTGTCTTGGTGTTTCCATACAAGCCTGGTAGGGAGGCTGGTGCCAATCTAACCCAAGTTCCTTTCATGGCAACAGCAAGAAGACACTGCAGCTTTCCCTTAGAGGCCAAAGGTCTAAGCTGTGATCACAAGTGATCCTGGTTTTATCATCCCAACCACACCTTAGCCTGGGCTGTAAATGTGTACCCATGGGGCCAGTCAGGCAGCATAAAATCAACCTAGAGTGTGGGTTCCCAGGATGCACAGGAGTCGAGGCACAGGGAAATGGGAAATCACACATAGGCTCCATCTTACCACATTACTCACAGCAGGAAACATTTATACTTACACTTTCATTTGTGTTGAGAGTAAAGTTGATGTCTGACACCCGATCAAAAGAAACACTGGAAATCAAACATGAGAATTGTTAATTATCTGTAGGCTCCTAAAAATTTTCATGAAAATTTCTAAATTTTAAATATTTAGGTGGGCTGGAGAGATGGCTCAGTGGTTAAGGCACTTGCCTCCAGTGCCTAAGGCCCTGAGTTCAATTCCCCAGGTCCCACATAAGCCAGACCCACAAGGTGGTGGCCCTGGTGTGCTCTCTCTCTCTCTCTCTCTCTCTCTGCTTGAAAATGAATAAATATTAAAAAAGAAAAAGAAATCAAGGTATGAAATAGGATGAGGATTAGATTGTGTTCCAGTCAGTTTCTCATTAAAAAAAAAAAAACAAAAAACTTAAATATTTAGGGACTGGAGAGACGGCTCAGTGGTTAAGGTGCTTGCCTGCAAAGCCTAAAGATCCAGGTTCGATTCCCCAGTACACATGTAAAGCCAGATGCACAAAGTGACACATGTATCTGGAGTTTGTTTGCAGTGGCTGGAGGCCCTGGTGCACTTATACTCACTCTCTCTCTGCTTGCAAATAAATAAAATATTTTTTAAAATATTCATATTATCATCTTTTGCCTAGCTATCTCTCCTGAACCTCCAGGTCCCTGCCCTGGTAAGACCCTAGCATGGCTAAGATGGGGGGCCCTACTCCCACATGGGCTCTCTACCTCCTCCTCCTACTTCCACATGGCAGGAGTTCTTTGCACCTTCTTTTCTTGTTCCTTCTCTTAATCTAATAATGTCTCTTTTAAGGGTCTGGAGAGATGGCTCAGCCATTAAGGCACTTGCCTGCAAGGCCTAATGACCTAGGTTTGATTCCCCACTACACATGTAAAGCCAGGTGCACAAAGTGGTGCATGCATCTGGAGTCTGTTTGCAGCAGCTGAAGGCCCTGGTACGCCCCATTCTGTCTGTATGTCTCTCTTCTTTGTCTCTCTCTGCTTGCAAATACATAGAAAGAGAGGTGAGAGAGAGAGAGGTGAGAGAGAGAGAGAGAGAGAGAGAGAGAGAGAGAGAGAGAGAGAGAGAGAGAGAGAGAGAGCAACAACTATGGTTTGAGGGGCCACACCAATATAAACAAGAGTAAAGATACTTGCAAGGAACCAAGTCAAAATGTGAAAAAGCACAACAGCACCGTCAGGTACTGGGCCCAATCCATGCACACAGTTCACAGGCACTCCTGACTTCCTGTCTCCACAATGCCTAATCCAGCATGTCAGTAAAGGGTAAAAGAATTCATAGCCTGTCAACACCTCAAATTATTCAAAGATCTGTTCTAATAAACCACCATTCTGAGTACTTTGTTTTAAAGAAATTCAGGGTTCTGAGCTAGTGACACAAAAGAGTCCAGACAAGGAAAGCCAAAATGTCAAGTAGTGTGAGATGGGGCTCTACTGCTCAGGTAGACCATTCCCAGAACAAACATAAATGCCTCCTAGAGTGCTTCTGCTTATTCTGGACTTAGATAAGCCAGTCCTTAGGGCAGCTGACAGCCCTGGACTGCCATTTATAGTGAAGACTGTACTCCATTGTATCAATGTAGCCTGTTTATGATAAAGTTCTATACAAATATTTTAGATCCTCACACACTGAGATTCAAATATGTAATAAAGAGCAGTCTCCATTGGCTGGAGTAAAACAAATACTGAGAACTGACTGCTTCAGTCAGTACCTCAGATTTGAATCCCAGCTACACTTATTCCAATGAGCTGAGTACACTAGGCAAAACATTGTTTATGCATCTCTCTCCTTCTCAAAGTCACTGGTCCAGTTCTGAAAATCCCCTACACTACTAATCCTGCTCAGTTTTTGTAATTCTGTTACCCTGACTGCAGAACGAGTGGTGTGCCTGGTCCTGGCAATGACTTCCCTGGAGCAGAGCGCGTAGGTATGCAGGGCTACTCCTGCCACCTTAGTCATGTGCTGGAACACACTCTGTTATTAGACAGGCCTCTGATTGATTCCCACATCATTTACCACCCAATCAGAGGCCTGTCTAATCATTTACCACCCAATTACTTTTGGTAATGCTATTAAACACACTCACTAAGAAGAGCAGAATGGTGATGTGAGTTCCTATAAAAAGGATCAAAGTTGGGGACAGTATTGAGTGCCTGTGGTCCCAGCTGCTTTGAAAGCTTGAGCTCACAAGCTCAAGACTCTCCTGGGACAACATAGTTAGACTTCATTTGAAAAAGAATCTAATGAAAATAAACCTCTGTGAAACGGCAAATGCTGCTTTCTGGAACTGTCTTAGTTAGCTGCCAACTTAGGAACATAAGAGTCCCAAGAACTCAGCAGTCACTGAAGTGCATCACAAGAACAGGACTGGAAGACGTAGCCATGGAGATGGGTACATACTCACTTGCCAATGTCATCTTGATCCGCAAACTTCTCATCGTTGAAGCCGAACTGGTCAATAAAATTGGACGTCATTTGTTGCATCTGATAATCAGAAAAGGCCTGGCAACCCCAGGACCAGTGACAGTGATATCATGATTCTAATGACATTCTACGTACTATTTGCCCCTTTGTGTTCCAAAAATCATCTCATAGCCATATGGCTTTAAAAGTTGGTGTGTTTTTCTATAAAAAAATTAAATAATTTCAGACATGTTTTTCCCAAAGAGAAGTTGAGTTAAACCCAGTTTGAAAAAGTGATCAAGAGAGATATGATGTCTGAAATTATAAGGTACACCATTACCTCCAGACACAACCAACTTCACCCTAAGATTTAACAAGTAGTGGCCTCCCTCCCTCTTGTCTTTTCTCCCCCCTTCCTCCCCTACTGCCAACTTGCCACCCCCACCCATCACAGCAAAACAGTACCAAAGGAAGAAAGACTGATGAATAGAATCATGAGCCCACAAATAAAATGCTGACTTAAGTCTTTGAGGCTGGGAAGAGTCTAAGATAAGGAACTTCTTTCTATACTAAGTACTTGAGGGAGAAGTTGGGAAGTTTTAATCTCATCAGAAATCACCCCAAAAAGCCTGGAACACTGTAAGGTCTGGGGAGGAGTCATTTCTGTACCCTTATACTACATCTAAGAAGCACTGGGTTCAAGTGGGTCTTAACCATTGAAAAATGTGGGAGTGTTATACTGGACCCATGAGCATGTTGGCAGCCATATTTTAAGCCATCAGTGAACACATCTGCACACTGGTCAGGACAGAACACATGGAGATAAGCAAGTACTGCCTCCTCACTCTCACCCAATCAGTGGGGTCTCAGGAGAGGAGCAGCAAGGACACTGCTGGAAAGGAGGCAGCTGTCACTGAGTCAATGGACTTCTCATTTGGTCATCATCTGGGCAGAGTACCTAGATCCCATCCTGCAGGTGCCTACTGAAGAATTCCTGTATCATTAGTTTCTGAAGATGCTAACTCTCATGGCAGGGAATTATGGCATGGATAATTCAAACTGTAGGTGATTTAAAAAGTAAGCTTATATTTGGCTTTGGAAGGTTTTTTTTTTTTTTTTTTGCTTAGGTCAAAAGAAAAAAAAAAAAAAAGAACTGTACCTAGTGTAGCTATATACAAAGAAGCCCAAACTAAACTCTCCTCTTATGCAAAACAATGGCACACCTGCCCTTCCTGACCCCCGCCCCCAAAAAGCATCTGGCAATCAGTTCACTCACACCTCTAGCTATTCCCTTTCTGGACCTCAGAGATGATGTCATATGAGCACATGGGAACATGGGCCAGCATTCACTCATGAACTACTTGGAAGAGGTAGCTTTGTAGGGACATACTGGGCAAGGCGTGGAGTGCAACCACTGCAGAGTCGTGGGAATTTGGTTAAGAACAGAAGAGAAGGAATAAGTTCTGGGTGGTAAGAGTTTGGGGCATATAAATGGAGAACAGGATAGGCAGCCTTCACATTCACTCAAGAAAGAAGAAACCAACTCCTCTGAACTGCAGCCTTCTCTCTTGCAAAGCAGAATGGATGCTTGGCATGTCTAAGATGGGCTGAAGAATCATGTGGTCATTCTGGTGAGCAAACAGCTACAGGTAGGCTTCTGGATTTATCAAGACTAGACATGTGGGTAAGCAACACGAGGGTTCCTTCCAAGTATCCTGTTTGATTTCTTCAAATTTTTTATACTGCTAGTGATCATATTATGGCTCTTTTGGGTATAAAACGGAAGAAATGCCCACAGAAGTTCTGTACTGCAACTAGTAAATATATTACAAATGTTTACATACACATATGTAAATATAGACATATCAATATGTGCACTTGTATTCATATCCATCCTAGATAATTACACAGCCACTGATAGTTACTTCATGCAATAATGCAGGAAAAAAGACAAATGACACACCATACCTGTCAATAGTTCTAGGTCAATTATAGCTTCTAGGAAGATATGAATCAGCAAGGAACTGTTTTAAATCTGTTTCCAAGTAATAATGCTACCAAAGCTTACATATGCCAACATATATAAGGAATGCTACTATACTCTATATGTAAGGGAACATTCAAAGTGTTTTGAGCTTTAAAAAAGTACCATGTGGCTATACTAATTATTATGCAAAGTACACTTTGTAGTACTGCTAGAAAGCACTCTGGCCATGGAAACAGATGTGAACACAGTTAGACCAGACTGCCCATCCCAATCCTGTGTGATGGAGCAATCAGCATCATCTGTGACACTGGGAGGCCTGAATTCTCCAAGCATTGTAGGGTGTACAAGAAGAGGACTGTAGAAAACCAGAAAGCAGAACAAAATGGGAGGGGCAAAGGCAGTGAACGCTGTACAGGGTCTCATTATGTGCTATGGTTATATGTTAAATGACCACCTGCCTTGAGGCCTCCACACTCAGTGGCTTTGTCAGTAGGGGACCCAACTTTAAATGTGAATTAGAAATTGAAGTTGATATCTGTAAATTTATATTCTGCTTACAATGTGACTATGGTAAAACAAAGTTAACCTGGACTTGTATTCTCAAAAAACAAAAATCCCAACTCTGGATCATATTTCCTATTTTCAAAATGGTCTGTGATTGGTTTATAGTTGAAGAGAGCAGAGTTTACTGGAAGCCTGCTGATGAGAAAAGAGTGCCAAGTTTTCTTCCTATGTCTAAAGGAAAGTGAATAAAAATCCTGAGAATTTGCAAGGGCTGTGTTGGTAAATCAGCATTGTGATAGATTATTCCATATGCACAGCTAACCAGAAAGCCTAATGTGAGAAAACTCCCACTAGAACAGACAGGAGTCGGGAACCAGGTACCATGACAAGTAAGTAGGCCCACTTTCTAGATGTCTAAAATAAGTTCAGACATCTGCAAAAGTACTGGGCTCAATCTACAGCACCAGTAGGAGGGGGACTGTCCAAGCTTACTAACACATTTACAAAAGCATGTTTATGGCATCTTTTTTCTTTATGTTAGATTTCACAGGTACAAAATCACCCTTACCTGACAGTTTAAATCTGCTCATCAAGCTTCATTCTAGTAGTCAGCAATACACAGCATTTGGGTTCATGCCTGGCTGAACTGACCATTTTAGAATTCCACACTGCTTCAATGGAGAGGTCACTGTCTAAGTAGGGCAATATCAGGGAGCCTTGCAGATAATAAAGGGCTGCTTACATGCTTGAGGGCTCAAAATCAGCCATGATTTAGGTTGCCTGAAATCAAGATGAGTATTTCCCAGAAAGCACTGTTCCTCAACAGCACCCTATGGGGCAGCTGCTCCTTAACTCTGACTCTTATTTTAGGAGATCACTTGCCAAATGGCACCAGTGTCAAGAATCACAGGAAGACCAATCAGGCCTATTGAAAAGGTGAATCAAAACCAAACGATTACATAATCCCAATAATGGAATATGATAGGCATGTAAATTGGAAGCAAAGGATAAGGCCAACATAAGCATCAGAAGCTTCATCTTAGCCCCAGTAAAAGATAAGACAGAGAAAAAAGTCAGGCATCTTTCAGTGCAAGGGAAAAAGCTCTGTCTCATTCTGTTGTTGCATCAAAATGCTTTCCACGCCAGAACCAGGTGAATGCTGACCAACCATGAAAGGGCTTCTATTCTGATACTAGCAAAACTGTCACTTTCCAAGAGGCACCAGTGATAATAAATCAGTACATGCTGATTTATGCCATATTTATTTTTGCCAAAAGTATTTTAAAAAGCAGCTATTAAATGGAGACAAACTGGGGGCAGGATAGAAGTGAGTTATCTCAACAAAAACTTAATTCAGATGTCCCAACAGCAGAACTGAGTTATGAAAAGCACAACATTAGTATGCCACTTAGTTCAGAGATGTTACTGAAAGTTTAAGACTTCTGAAGTCTTATTTCTCTTATTTCTTTTTTTTTTCTTGGTTTTTCGAGGTAGGGTCTCGCTCTAGTCCAGGCTGACCTGGAATTCACTATGTAGTCTCAGGGTGGCCTTGAACTCACGGCAATCCTACTTCTGCCTCACGAGTGCTGGGATTAAAGGCATGCACCACCATGTCTGGCTTTTTTTATTTCTATTATTCTTAACAAAGTCCTCTACCCGAATCTAAGCAATAGCTCCATTACCATGAAGGTTATGCACAATGAACATGTGTAAAACGACTTGCCAACTACTCATCTCATGCACCTCTCTTGAAAATGACTCACCTGGCTGTTATCAGGCATAAAAAATTCCCTGGGAATATATGAGTATGCCCCTACCTTACACATATCCACTTCTTCCTGTTTTAATTAATTTTGCCTAACAAGTAACCCCAACCACATATATACTCTGGCCCTGACATTGATTCACAAAAGGCAGCTAAACTAAGCATTCAAAATAAAAACAAAGAGCAAAGCTTTAGGTGTGACTCACTTGCTGCAAAGAGGAATCCTGTGAGAAACCCGTTTCTTTAAAGTCAATTTCATCATCACTGGATGAATGAATATGGCAGGTTGTAACCTATATGCATAAAAATGTAGAAAACTATTTAACATAGAAAAGTTTTGGACAGTTGCATCACCATTTTTATGGAAAAAAATCACATTCAGTTTTTGTCTCAACGTATAATAGAAGTAACAGTTCAAGCCCACCCAATCAACCAAGAGGACTCGACTCCCAGCGGCTGGTTCCTGCCCTCCTCATCACTAGCATCAGCAGTCAAGTCACCACGGGTATGTTATTCTACTGAGATGAGTACTTTGGTAATTATCTCCAATTCAATGTTTATAATGTGCAGATGAAATAAAAATAGGTGATAAGTGCTAGACCTGAGGGGTAAACTACTACCCCTAGGGATTACTCATGAATCACTAGAAAGGTCAGATTTAAACATAATCATTTCACTTAAAATTCTTCACTGAAAGCCACTGGCCATGAACAATCACTATGAGTCAACATTCCCTGCTCAGAGAAGACCCTACATTTCCTGCCCCTGAAAATGTATAGCCAACCCTCAGTAACTAAGAAGGGCTTGCCATTCATGACTAATGTGATGGTTATTAATTTTTAAATGTCACAAATTACCAGGGGAAATATATTAACAGCTAGAAATCAAGATATGCAATGTTTATGTACAGCATGAATACGAGTGACTGCCTATGGCACATGGTAAGCAAGCTTGTGAAATTCTAGAAAGAAGCATTATATTTCTTTCTTTCTTTTGCGTTTCTTTTCTTTTTGGTTTTTCGAGGTAGGGTCTCACTCTAGTCCAGGCTGACCTGGAATTCACTATGTAGTCTCAGAGTGGCCTTGAACTCATGGTGATCCTCCTACCTCTGCCTCCCGAATGCTGGGATTAAAGGCGTGCGCCACCACACCTGGCTAAGAAGCATTATATTTATGAGGGCCACCTACACTGTATTCTCTAGAATTATTATACTGTACTTTTTTGGGGAAGGGCAGGGTTTCACCATATAGTCTAGGCTAGTCACAAAATCAAAGGGTTTATAGGCATGTGCCTTCTGCACTTTTACCAGAAGTGTTATGAGTAGAGAACATAGTTCTTCGGTGAAGACATGAGCAATCAACTCCTGAGCCTGTACTTAACACCCTGGAGTTAACAGGGACTGGCCCGGTCTACTTTAGAAATTATTCCAACATTGGTCCCAAACCCATTGGCACAATCCACATGGGCGAAATTCTCAGTAATCACTGCTAAATAACACCACAACTCCTCTCTATTGTCTCTGTCCAAATGAAATTAAGTGATAATAGTCTAACTTTTGCAAATATTTCCTTGTCTTTCCTTGGCATGGTACAGAACACCTGCATTTTGCTTGGTAGTTTATAATAATTTGTGAAGGGCACATTAGAGAGACACAAGGGAAAGGAGAAGGGGATGGTCCAGGAGAGCCTGGTGAGCTGTGTGAAGATCTGCTTAAGTATGGCAACTCCTATCTCATGTGGACTACAAGGTCATACAAATTCTGGCTGCACACTGTCTCTCTGGCTTTCTCCCTCACTTGACACAACAACAGAGGAGAGAGCCTGTCAGTCCCTGTACACAGACAACTAACTGCCCACTGTGGGGTTTCCCCCTCCATGCAAGCACCTTCAACATCCTTAGTAAGGTCTTCCTTGATCATGTAATTGTTGTGGGGGGGCAGTTTAGAGGGAGGGTCTCACTCTAGCCTCAGGCTGACCTTGAACTAACCTCAGCCTACTGAGTGCTGGGGACTAACGGCATACACCACCACACCTGGCCTTGATTACCTAATTTTGAACTGTCTGAAATAGAATCTCCTTCTCTTCTTGCTCCTCATGCAACATATGCTTCTGCTTTCCAACAAAGCAAGGCCTTTGCCAATCTTGATTAATACTATTATCCTGTGTCTGGCACATAGCAGGGACTCAAATGTCTACTGAGTTAATGACTACTACTAGTAAGCCACTAAATGAGAATAAATGCAGAAAACACTGTTGCCAAGCCAGGTGTCTCCATGTGAAGTCCACACGTGTTGTTGGCATAACAAAGCAGCTTCTGAGGCTTTACTAACTAGTTAGAGGAAACAGCAAATGAGTGACTGCTTCAGACTGGCAAGAAAAACCCCAAGTATGAGGTAATCATGAGTCTCAGAGGTCTACCATTGAGAGGCAGAAGCACATTCCAATTCCTCAATGCAGACTGCCTGCATCTGCCTACTCTAGGCTGGTGACACCAATCTCACTTCAATCCAGCTGGCTGTGTCCCCAGGCAATTCACACATGACACTCCTAACACTCTACACTACCTGCAGACACTCTGTCAATGATAGGAAAGATATGCCAATGCTTTCAAAACACTTCCCATTGCAGAGGAAAACAGAGAATCAAACAAACTCAATTTTCCAAAGCTAGTATGAAACATTTCCTACTACCTATCTTCATCCAAGTTCTTGCCAATTTTAAGTTTGGAGGCCCAAACTTCAGAGGTCTACCAAATTTTAGAGTCAGGTGTGGTGGTGCATGCTAGTGATTACAGCAATTGTGCAGCTGAGGCAGGAGGATGAGTTTATAGCTGGTCAGAGCTAGAGTGAGATACTATAATGACCAAACCCTCTCACCCTGAAACTTCCCATTGAAGTTCACTCATGAGTCCTTCCTTACATAAAAACCAAGTCAGCACAGGAAGTAACTGTGTACAAATTTTGGCACAATGGGGTTGAAACACCACATGTTGCAGGGGAAACAACAGGTGCTGCTGCTGGTACAACTCATCCTCATAGCCAAGGCAGGAGGACAGGTAAGGGTTTGATGAATCTACCCTTGGATGAACAGAAAAACACTAATGGCCATAGCAACATATCAATGTACTAACTAAAGCTACATAGATGCATATAACAAACCTCAGAGGTATCTGAGTCATCTTAAATCCAACTAAGTAAATGTTGTGCTTGGAAAAGGGCAGGGATATTCAGTCTATTACCTAACTGCCAGTGCTAGTGGTGAATATGAGAGAAGTGTATTTACTACATTCACGGTACTATCGCTTTTCCATGGATAGGGCACACTGTAGTCACCAAGCTGCACTTATAGTGAAAATTCACAATAGCCTATTTCCCCTACAATGTGGTACCTAACCTCACTGAAACAGCTTAAAATGTTTTGTTTTGTTTTTTTCTTTTTTTTTGGGGGGGGGAAGAGGGGCAGAAGAGAATTAAGAGCTTGGATGGTACAGCTCAAATCTCCTTGGTGACTTAAGACGAATCCTTAAAAATAACCTTAAAGAAGATCTGTACCTTTAAAGTTCCCTAATGGGCTGGAAGGACCTAAAACTAAATGGAGAAATACTAGAGAGGATATGAGACCAAAAAAATTGAAGGCCTTGGGCTGAAGAGATGGATCAGCAGCTAAGGTGCTTCCATGCAAAGTCCAATGACCCTGGTTGGATTCTCTGGTACCCACGCAAAGCCAGATACAACTGGAGTTCTGTTTGCAGTGGCTAGACACTGTGGCATCTCTCTCTCTCCCCCTTCCCCTCTCTCATTTTCTCTCTCCTCTCTGCTTGCAAATAAGTTAATTAATTGAAGGTCTTGAGATCAACCTGCAAGTGCCAACACACAAAGAAACCTACATGAGTTACCTATGATTAAATCTTTACACACACACACACACACACACACACTGAGAGCTGGAGAGATGGTTCAGAGGTTAAGCCACTTGCCTGCAAAGCCTAATGACCCTGGTTTGATTCCCCAGTATCCACATAAAGCCAGATGCATAGTGGTAGCATAGGCATCTGGAGCGCATTTGCAGCAGATGAAGCCCTGGCACACCCATTCTCTCTTCTCTCCTCTTCTCTCTCTCTCTCTCTCTCTCTCTCTCTCTCTCTCTCTCTCTCTCTCTCTGCTTGCAAATAGATAAAAAAAATTACAAAAAAAATTTTTTGAGACAGAGGCTCATGCAGTCCAGGGATCAAAGTCATTACGTAGTAAAGGCTGGTCTTGAATTTCTTATCTCCCTACCTCTACCTCCTAAGTCCAAGATTATAGGTATGCATCACTGTGGAACACAAAAGATTATTTTTAAGCCTGTTAACAAGTCTACATTTCTGATTTCTATTTTGCGGGGTCAAGTAAAGGCCAGGTGAGGGTAATAGTGAGACCCCGCCTTAAAAAAAAAAAAAAAAACATAACGGAAAGTCAAAGAGTTTCCCAAACAAAATCAAAACTAATACTCTTAAATACTCCTTTATACAATATAAGAAAAAATATCCTTGAAGAAAGCAGTGTTGCCTGTATTACTAACAAGAAATTAACACAGGAGCCTCTGAACTCAGATGAGCAAGTATTAGGACATGGGAGAGTGCAGTTTATCTCTAAAATAGCCAATACTCATGACTCTCAGGTTAGGTGACATTTTCACTCAAGATCTAATCCACCTTAAGTGGTTGAACCAATCAGTCTAGAGAAAAGAACCCCAAACTACCTAAATATATTCATAAAAAGACTTGGCCTTTTCTTGATGACTTAGCACTATTGATATGAATGACAATTTCTCTGTTGGGCTACAACATACACACACCATAAGGGCCCTTAAGATGAAGTTTAAGTATGTGGCCCACAAAGCCACTTTTTATATAGTGATCTCCATCTTGTAATTCTCTCCTTTTGTACTTTTTTATTTTTATTTTGAGGTAGGGTTTCAATCTAGGCAGACTGACCTGGAATTCACTCTGTAGTCTCAGGATGGCCTCGAACTCATGGCGATCCTCCTACCTACCTCTGCCTCCCGAGTGCTGGGACTAAAGGCGTGCACCACCACACCTGGCTCTTCATACTTTTAATTGTGCATTAAACCCACCTTAAAAAGCTAATATTCCACCACTCTGTCAAGTCTCTGGAAAAATAGATGTCCACGTTCAAGGGGCAGTCTGGAGAGGCCATGGTTGATGATCTGATGAATACTGTGGCTTTCAGCTTTTTAAGCTGCTTCCTGCTTGCTTTTAGGTTCTGAACAGTTAAGGATAATTGGATTGCTAACATCAGAGATGTTTCTTGCAAACTAGAGAATTGACTACAGGAAATGCTAGATAGCATTACCAGCTGCCTTGTGCTGACCAAAGATACTTTCCCATCTTTAAAACAAAGCAATACTTACCTTAAAACTTAATGTGCTTAAAAAACAAAACACATTCCAAAGTCCAATTTAATAAAAAAAAAAAAAAAGAAAGAAAATCAATGCCATTATTCCCTGACTGAAAGTACTGATTCTGTTAAACACTAAAACTGGAGTTTCAGTCATCTATAAACCCAAACTCCAGAAATTACCTGAAATGAGATTAAACTCAACTCAATACTGGAGGACTGTTAAGGGATTAAGTACCCATGGTTACCTGAGGCATAAGGTAACAAACTCACAGAATGAAAGGAAGGCAGAGGCTGGTGCTAAGGGAAGTGGAAACTGGTGGTGTTTTAGTACCTTTTGCCATGCATGGCAGGTACCTTGGGAGGTTATCTGTACAGGTCAGCAAGAACACTTTTCTGGGAAAGACCCATGAACCTATCTTTGGCCTACACTCACTGGCTTGATGGAAGACCTTTTACCGTTTTCTGAGTGAACAGGCAAAAGCTAAAAGGATTGGAGGAGACAATGGGGGGGGGTTTGAAAATAGAAACGTAACCTTATAAAACCTACTAGATCTACCGTGTTCCTCTTGTTCGTTTCTCCTAAGGAGCTTGTGCAGAATGTCTCCCATCGCTCCCTGACTTCATCGGGAAGATCTTCAGAGCAAGAGAAGAAGAAAGAGGAAAACATCGTTACCATAGTGACCCCACAGGTGCCAAGAGTATGTGTTCTTGTAGAATGTCCCACCTGGCTCATGGATGATGAGGAGAGTGTCATCAGCTGAAGACCTGGTTATGGCCATACCAGTGCTCTAAAAGAGACAAGTCAGAAGAGCTCCAACAGGATGCCCCAGTCTACAGACTTCTGCAGCCACTGATGCTCTCGTACCAGACATGGACTTATGGCCCTGGAGCCTAAGTAGAGGCACTCATGGTTTCCTACAAGTAACACTGGGATAACTGAATTTAAATGCTAGTGTGGACCTGAGGAGACCAGACTCTTCATTTTAGTGATGGACATCAAAGAAATGCTAATGAATACTTTAATGTCACAGTTAAAGGAATCCACAAGGGAGGTGGAGGCCTTGAGAAGAAAACGGCAAGAGTACTCATAGCTCAAGTGGCCAGACTGTAAGGACATCAACACTGCAAGCTTAAAAAAAAAACAAAAGAACATGGCTGCCAATAGCAATCCAACAATGGCATGCTAAGCAAGGCTGGGATAAGTAAAAGAAGTAGAAAGCTGAGCATAGGGAATTAGGATTTGAATGTGAAACATCCCCCATAGGCTCATATTTGAAGATTTGGTCTCTAGCTAGTGGTGCTATTTGGGAAGGTTTTGGAATTGTTAGCAGGCAAAGCCTCGCTGGAGGAAGTGGGTCGCTGGGGGCAGGCCTTGAGGTGTTATAGCACAGCTCTACTTTCTGTTCACTCAGTACTTCCTGATTCTAATACAATGTGACCAGCTCGGCTCCCACTCCAGTCTGCCTACCTGATAGGACTCTACCTTCTAGATTTCATAAGCTGAATTAAACCCTTTTCCTTTCTGAAGCTGCTCTTGTCAGGTATCTTGTCCCAGCAATGAGAAAGTCAATGACACAGAGGGACAGCTGAGAACCATGTGGTTCAAATACATTCTCAAGAAACACATTCAGAGCTCTGGATAAACTGTAAAATATACAGACACTTCATCAACAGCTACTGGACCTGCTACCAGTACTTTCACTTCTCTCTCTTCACTGGTCCCACACAAATATAATTAACATTGTATGCACAACTCACCTTTGATAAGTCGCTGTACTAGTGCACTGCTGGGGCCCTTGTCAGTACTGTGCACAATACAGTTAGCTATCCTGGTGAGGTGCCCCATGTAACCATGCCGTCGTCCTCCCTCAGCCCTGGAGAGGAGAAAGGACAAACATTCAGATTACCGAGAGGACACTTGGTGAACACTGTGAGCTGCCAAGCAAGCAATAGGAACTGGCACGTGCCAGAGTATCACCAGGCGGAACAGAAGGGCCAGGCTTGACACTTCTCACCTGAAGATTACATGCCAGCCTCACTCAATAGGACACTGATCCAGATATCAAAAGCAATCACTGTCAGTAACAGAATATTTTACACAAATATTCACCAATGCCTCATGTTACCATAACTGTCTGAATTTTAGACTTTACACCACACTGTTAGAAACTAAGGCAAGAATTTTGCTAGTTTTACTAAAAAACATTAAATTTCAGTTGTACCAACTGACAATTATCTACCAAGGCATTTCTCAAGTTAAGACACCACGGTAAGAGAGCCAGTGAACTTGCACTTGGCTGACAAGACTACTTTGAACATGAGCAAGTATGCTTAATCTTATGGATTTCCTTTGCTGAGGGTCTAATCTTCCCAACCAAGACTAATCTTTACAGCTAGGTCCATGTCATTTATGAATCAAAACATTTTATGATGCAGACAATAGAGTATAAACTGAAGAGGTTTTTGCTTGAAGGGAGAAAAATAAAATACTACTAAGGAAAAAAAGTAAATAACCAAACAAAAATAAAAAATATGTATATGTGTGTGTGTATACACACACACACACACACACACATATACTCATGCTTGTTTGGAGGCTTGCCTAGAAAATAAATCACCATCCAGGTTATCTTAAGAGGGTGGGAACATCTAATGTTTACAATACATCTAGGTAATTGCAAAGGAGCTCCAAGAGCCTTTTAATTTCACAGAAAGATATAGAGACCCATGTGCTTCCATAGACAACCTTTCACCCTCCCATATTCCTTTAGAGGATGCAGGTAAAAACCAAATGTAAGGTAAACACAGGTAAAAACCCATATGTAAGGTTTCTGGACCGTTTCCAATATGCTTTTGGTTGCCTGGTCTGTTGGGATCCCCTAGCTTGGGAAATGTCATTTACCCATTCTAAGGACCAGAGGGAGAGTAGAATGCCCAGGCTTTAGGCAATGGTCATATGAGGAGGTAGAGAGAATGAATGACCAGGGAGGGCACAAAGAAGCTAAGATGGTCAGACATAACTAAAAATGCCAAAAAGTCACAAACAGTTCCCCTAAAGGAGCTACATTCAGAAGAATGTATCTGGATCTACTAATCAAGTTCCCTTGCCACAGCCACACACACTAAATGCCAAGTTTCCATACATAGCCATGCCTATTACTGCTCACTAAGTCCACCATAACCCCCCCCCCAAAAAAAAAAATCATACCTAACAAAGTATGTCACTTACTCTCCTGGAGACACAGGTGAATCTAAATATTAAGAAAACTCCTGAGAAGTTCAGTTGTGGAGTGCTTGGAGCATGCAGAAAGCCTTGGGTTCAATCACTAAGGTTATCTACATAGTGAATCTGAAGCCAGCCTGGGACGTGACAGACCTTGTCTCAAAAGCTATGAGACAACATTTTTGAGTGACAGAAACATCCAAAGTCTTCACTGTTGTGCTAGTTGCAGGATTTCATGCATTAACCATACTTTCTGAATGAATATAGCCGCATGAGAAGCAGACCCAAACAAACCTCCCCTTGAAAGCAAGCAGTCTTTTTTAATATATATAGTGCTGGGCTAAACAATGAGACCAGTCTCCCATTTCTCCCCATATACAAAAATCAACTCAAAATGACTTGAGACCTAAATGGAAAACCCCAGATTATGAAACGACTGGAGGAAAACATAAGAGAAACATACCAAGATACTGGTTTAGGCAGGGACATTTTAGATGATACCTCAACCTCAAAGTACTAAGCAAAAATAAAAACAGTAAGAAGCAAATGGGATTATACCAAATTAAGTAGTTACTGCATATCATATGAAATAACAGAATGAAGGATAAATAGAAGGAAAATTACAATTTACAAACTGTATTTCTCATAATGAATATCGTAGCCAGAATACAAAGGAAATTCAGCAGTAAAAAAAACACCAATAATCTGACCAAAAATATTTCTCAAGACATACAAATATAGGTATATGAAAGATGCTCACTGTCACAAAGCCACAGGGAATTATTGCAGGTCAAATCCAACATGAGCTACTATTTATTCCACCCCAACAGAAAGGACTATTAGGAAAAACACAAACATTTTGAAAATGTTGGCAATGATGGAGAAAGGGGAACTCTCATATACTACTGATGGGAATATAAATCTTTACAGTCATTACGGAAAGCTCTACAGAGTCTTCAAAAAAGAAAAAAAAAAGATAGCAATCTCCTCCACAAGTATCTATCAAAAGGAAGCACACCTTGAAAGTACTTTTCAAACCTACTGTATACCACCTCGCTTCACAATCTGGGGGGAGGAGGGGCATAAAAGCTGGTAGGGTATTAAGAGATGTACCAAACTCTACCACAGGCAAGTTCTACACAGAACAGCTGCAGACGGCACCAACTAACGCTTCATAGACCCTGTTGGTCAATCAGCTAAGTTTTCTAGAAAGAAAAACTTAAGTATTTTTCCCATCAGCATCAGCTCGTCACTGCCCTGGGAACATGCCCCTTCCATGTTCCACTGCTCTGAAGTGGTAATCATGACAACGTAACAAGTTAAACCACTATCACGGAGGAGTCAACTTTACAATTCTTTATCATTCAATTCAACAGAATATTCAGAAGACAGCCTTCCAAAAAGAGCCGGGGAATTCAAAAGCTAATGCAGAGATTTCAGCTAATGCAGAGAAAGATAGAGAGATCAAAAAATCCTATTAGACAAATGCCTATTACAGAAGAGGTTAGTTGGAAAGAAGGGATTCAGTGGAAGGGAGATTTAGAACATGGTATATTGTCTATATATACAAAGGTTGTCAATAAAAAGTTAAAAGAAAAAAGAAGAAAAATGTCTATTATAACATCACTTTATTTTCATTTTTCTCTAGGGAAAGGGAGAACAGCATTTTCTTCAAATGATAAATCAAATTCATTTTAAAAAAAATTAACTTACTGTTTCTTCTCATTCATTTCCCAGGCTTCAAGTATCCGTTCTATTAATTGACATTTTTGAAAAAGCTGAATAATAAAGAATATTCTAATTAGTATTTATAGAAAGGCCAAAGCACTAACAATTTGAAGCAAAGTATGAGTATAGCTCTGAGTCACTGGCTATCCCGAATGCAGTATGGTGCTGAGTTTACTTCAGACCCTCTGAACACTACAGGGATTCCAATCAGGACACAGGCCCCACAGAGCTTCTACTGGAAACTCACTGAGACAGGCAATGCCATGAGCAAGCAGCCCACTCAGGCAAAGTTGGGAATTATTAACTGGAAAAATTCAGACAGAAGTACAGAGCCTGTCCAAAATTCAAATAAAGAAAATCATGCTTTGGTTAAAAACTTCTCAAAGGGCCAGAGAGATGGCATAGTCAGTTGAGTTCTTGCCTTGCGCACATGAGAACCGGAGTTCAATCCACAGAACCCATGTAAAAGGCCAAGTGTGCTTCTGTACATAAACTCAGAGTTGGAGACACAAAGATAGTCAGATGTCTGGGGCTCACTGGTCAACCAGTCTAGCCTATTTAGTGAGCTCAAGATCAATGAACCCCTATCTCAAAACAATATAAAAGGTATAGGGTGGTTCCCGAGAGGAATGTGGCACTTAAGGTTGTCCTCTGGTCTACACACGCACTCATGTACGCTCACCCAACCACAAACAAATACGACTCAGAATCCAATGCAATTCTTTGTCATCATCTGTTTGGTGTAAAGGGGAGCTTTCTCAGACAAGGGTCACATGTAGTCCAGGCTAGTCTTTAACTTACTATGTAACCAAACTCCTTGAACCCCTGATCCTCTAACTTCTAAGTACTTAGATTACAGGTGTACACCACCATGCTCTGCTTACATACTTTTAAATGTAACACTTCCTCCCACATGAACAAAAGTTACTGCGTTACTATTACTAAAGTGTAAACTCCCTTGTCACTGACAGGCTGCAGCACTGGGATGAGCAATGCCACTCCCCTTCTCCAACTCCCTGACTTCTCCAGAACAGCCTTTCCTACCTTCCAGGTTTGGGAATAAAACAACTGGGAACTAGAAAATTCCATAAAACCACAGAACTGAAGAACTCTGATTTAGTAAAATCGCCCATTTTACAGAAAAGAAACCCCATGGGTTCGGGAGATGACTCAGTGGTTAAAGGTGCTTGTTTGCAAAGTCTACTGGCCCAGGGTTCAATTCTCCAGCCACCCACATAAAGCTGAATGCAAAAAGTGATACATCCATCTTGTGTGTTTGCAATGGCAAGAGATCCTGCCATATCCACAAACATGTCCAAATAAATTATAATTTTTATTTATTTTATAATTTTTATTTACTTGAGAGAATGAGAGGGGAATCAGAGGGTGGACAACAACAATAGGAGAGTATGTCAAACACAGGCAAGGGGAAGCTGGCTATAACAAGCCCATCCCCAACAACACAGCTCCAACAAGGTTCCAATACCCAAACTGCCATCAGCTAGGACTTCAAGCATTCAGAACACATACGTTTGTGGGGCACACCTGGATCAAACCTTCAGAGCCACCATGTTTGGCTTGGAGTCTCTTGTGTTTCCTTTAAAATATTTATTTGGGGCTAGGGAGATGACCTGAGAACATGTGCACTGCATAAAACAACAGGTGTGAGCAGATGGAGATGGCACAGAAAGAAATGAAATCTCCGGGCGGAAACCACTGCCTGTTCAGCCATTGATAATGGGCCAGGTGATTTATATTGGGACGGTGGGAAGAATGCGGACTCTTTTGAAGTAGGGTACCGGAATGCTGAAGGTTTCCTTCTCTTCAAAGTTGGCTTTCTTCCCCCCAGGATTAACAAATTGGTAGCCCACCTGGTACTATCAGAGTATAACAAACGCAGGAGAGTTACTGGATTTGCAACACAGTTTTGTTTTTGGAAACGGCCATGGCAGTATGAAGCAGGAATGTTGGATTGCCTGCATGGAAGCCCAGTGGAGCCATGAGGATGAACCGTGGGATGCAGTGGAGATGCCAAGACTATGGGATGGCTGCCAAGGAGAGCTGTCAGTACTGAAGTTTTCCTGGACTGTGAGTATCCTGAGTGGTGGAGTGGAATTGAACTCCGGAGACCTGTTACTGGCTATATCAGACTTGGAGTTATAGTTTGATGTTTGCTCTGTTTGTTTTTTTT
>PVHP010006644.1:0-59667 GCA_004024765.1 Zapus hudsonius
TGGCAGGAGCTAAAGATCTAATTATTCTCTGCATGAGAATATCCAGTTTTCTTAGCACCACCTGGCAGAAAGACTGCCCTTTTTATGGTGTGTGATTCTGGCTCCCTGTTCAAAATCAGTTGGCTGGAAAGGTGTGGACTTCTTTCAAGGCTCTCTACTCCACTGATGTGAGTCTTCTGCTTACTACGAGCTTTGTAAATCCCAGTTAAAATACCCCAAACTAGATAACAATAAATGTAAGCAAGAAATATTTTGTTTCTTGTGAAACTGCTCTTCAATTAACTCTGAAAGAGCTCTACAATTAAAACTATAAAATATGGATAAGAAAATAAAGAAGACACAAATAAATGAAAAGCTATCCTATGTTCATGGATTAGATTTTTTTGTGGGTTCTTTTGAGACAGTTTCACTCTATAGCCCAGGCTATCCTTGACTCACTGTGTAACACAGGCCAGGTTGACCTTGAACTCATAACACTCTGCCTGTCTCAGCCTCCTGCATGCTGGGGTTATAGGTATGAGCCACCACACCTGGCCTTGGCAGAATTTTTTTTTTTTTTACAAGACCACACTACCTAAAGAAAGCTTCAAGGCAATCCCTCTCAAAGTACCAGTAACATCCTTCACAGGAATAGAAGGAAATCTAAAATTCCTGTTGGAACTACAAAGGAGTCTGAAGAGCCAACACAAAGAAGAAAGCGTTGTCTGACTTCCTGGTAACATCAGATTGTTTAACATGATGTGAATGGTTACGTGTTTTATATATTTGCATTGTGGGCTTGGTTATCCCTGAAATCAAATCCAACTTCTGGGTGTATTACAGATAAACAATTTGAATTTGATTCCTATTACAATATTCATCTTTCTTGAGTTTCCACATTTTATTAGATTCCACATTGAATTTCTAAGAATTTTTTTATAACCTTATAAAGTTCAGTGAGTTTGAAATGCTTCTTTTATGAAATAAAGGTTCATTGAAATTTTAACTTGGTAGTGAATTTCAGTTCAGCAGATTAAATCTTACTACTAGTGTGTTGTGAAATTACAGCTTCATTCGTGGAATAAAAAGAAGTGCTAAGACTAACTAAATCAAGAATTTCATGAATCTAATCAAGGATTTCAAGGGGAAACCATAATGTTTTGATTAAATATAGTAGTGATGAAATATCCAAAGTAAACATCCTCTGTAAAATGCCCAGGCTGTGCGTAGATGACCAAAGTGTGCAGTCGGTTTAATTTCCTTAAGGCAGTGTTTGTAAATTCATTTCACATCACTATTGCTAACTGAAAAAGGCCATTGGGAAGTTTGGGGGTTCGTTTGCTTTGTTCTTCTGCGTGCTTCCAGTCATTTAAGAACTCTTCATCATCAACTGGTTTGAGGACAGGAGATATGGGTGAGTGTCCACATGGCTACAGAAGCTGCTGCTCACTGGCCATGTCACCTGCTGGTCATCAGAGAGGCATGACTGCCATTTCTCTATAAAATAAATGATGGGGCTGGAGAGATGGCTCAGCAGTTAAGTGCCTAAGGCCCCGGTTCAATTCCCCAGGACCCACATAAGCCAGACCCACAAGGTGGTGGCCCTGGTGAGCTCGCTCGCTCTCTCTCTCTCTCTCTCTCTCTCTCTCTCTCTCTTCTTGAAAATGAATAAATAAAATATTTTAAAAAAAGAATGCATTTCATGCGGACATTTCACAGGGGGATATGTTTTATAGTTTAGAGAGCATCCTACGGACCCCAGGGTGCATGCACACACGTGAATACACATTTACAAGGACGTCATATCGACATACATATGAGACTTAAGGTCTTGTTTCCATCAGACGAGCCATTTCTCACTCATCTAGTACTCAGAGTGTTGGACTATCAGAGTCTCAGAATGTGTTTCCTTCAGATATCAGGAGTCATCCAAAACCCACCCACCTACGGACAGTCACATGCTGACATCTTGTCTTCCTACAGTGACTATTGGCTTTTCAGTCAGGTCATTGGCTGTAGTTTTGCATTTTCTCCTCATTTAGAAATCATACTAGTAAACCCCATCTAAATCAAATCTAGGCCATCTTAAATACCAGTGCTATTCTCTCTTGAAATAAAAGATTATCTCCTCTATCTCCTTTATTTGTTTAATTTCTTGAGACTGGGTCTTGTTCCATAACCCCGACTGGCCTAACTCCCAATCCTCCTACTTCCTCTTCTTCCTGGGTGCTGGGATCACAGGAGTGACCACCCCAGCTCTCACCCTACTTCATCGTTCACTGTTCTTTAGCGCTTTTCGGCCTTTTGGCTACGATCAAGTGTGGCATCACTGATCCTTTCTCCAGGAAGAGATAGAGGGAATGTCCCATTGTACCATGTGTTTTGTCAAGCCCTCGGGGTTGACACGCATCTTCTTATCTCATTTATTTTACAGAAGAAATAAATGAGACAAAAAAAAAGCATTGTATTTTTTTGGTGTGTGTGTGTGTGTGTGTGTGTGTGTGTGTGTGTAGCTTAGAGGATGTCTCATCTTGTTTGAAGCAGGGTCTCTTATTCTTCACCACTGTGTTTACCAGTCTAGCTGGCCCATGAACTTCTGGGCACTTCTCCTGCTTCAACCGCCCTTCTTGCCCTGTGCACACTGGGATTACAGACCCTAGTGTCCAGCTTTATCATTACAGCATGGCAAACCATTGTCTACTAAGCCATCTCACCAGCCCCTCATTTCCTTTCTTGCTGAAGCTATAAGAGTGCCTCCCTGCCCCCACACACAAACACACCTCCGGCTCCCTGGTCACAGCTCCTCAGCCTGGTGCCTTTCTTAGCCTCCAGGACAGCAGCCCTACTGACTTAGTGATCCTTGGAGTCCATGGGAAGTGTTCCTCTGATCAGTGAACTCAATCCATGGGCAAAAGCCACCCTGGGCTTAGCACGCTGTGTGAAAAGAAAGGGCAATCCTGGCTCTCTCCTGAGATGAGGACTCCAAGGACACAAGAGGCTGATGACAAGTCACCGATTATCATTCATCATGAGAAGTGGCCACAGGTGTAGATGGGATCACAAACACCGGTTTAGTCTAAAATTGGGTGTCACCTCTCCCCAGCCCTTGACCCTTTCACCAGTCAACTGGAACTACGATTGGGGGCAGCCGTGTCAAGCTAATTTGCCAAGACTTTTCCAGACTGGAAGCCATTACTGATGGCTCCCAGCACTGCAGGCTTGGAGGTCATTGCTACAGGTTGGAGGTAATTGCTGATGGCTCCCAGCATTTCTTAATCCTGGGTTCCTGACACTCCAGCTCTCTCTGTGCTTGGAAGCATGAGTGTCTTCTAAAAGCCCTTCCCTTAGTGGATGTTGAAGGTTCTACAATGTATGCAGAAGCCATGAGTCCTGTGTCACATGTATTACAGTGGGATGACATCTCATGTCCATGCAGCCCACAGTAACCCAAAGACTCCTCCTTGACAGAGGAGAAACCACAGGGTTCTTTTGTGAGAACCGACAAACAAATCCACAGAGTGGGGTAAACTGAGAGGCATGTGGCTTGGGAGGTACATTTCATCCCTGTCCTCCTCTGCAGCTGGACCCCAACTCCTACTGGGACAGCACACACAGCTAAGCAGAGCCGACCTGGGTTTTAATTTCTGTCTTCCATCCCTAGCTCGCCTTCTCTCCACATCCCTTTAAAAATTCAAAAAGAATAAAAGTAGGGTGGGAGAGATTGCTCAGTGGTTAAAGGTGCTTGCTTGCAAAGACTGACAACAGGCTCAATTCCCCAGTCCCCATGTAAAGCCAGACACACAAGGTGGCACATGCATCTGGAGTTCATTTGTAGTGGTCGGATATCCATTCTCTCTCTCTCTTTCTCTCTCTCTCTCTCTCTCTTTCTCTCTCTTTCTCTCTCTCTCTCTTTCTCTCTCTCTCATCCAATAAATACATGAATGAATAAATAAATAGTTTTCAAAAATTTAAAAGAACTTCCCAGACTTCTAATGACTCTTAGTTAAAATAAACTAATGACATGCAATTGACACATCCCTCTTTTACATTGGAAGATTAATTGGCCTTTGGGATGCGTTTTGGAACATAAGTAAAGCAGATTCCATGACTCACTCATGGCATAGCCTACATCTTACCCACATCAACCCTGCGTTTTCTCCCTCCAGCTGGTTCTTGGCAGTGAAGATATTTCAAAACAGACTCCATAACTTCTCAGATTTTCAGATTTGTCCAGGAAATAATAGAACTTGATACTTGTCAGTAAGTAAGATTTGGGGAGACAGCTGAGGACGAGGTCTGCAGTGCAGCCTGAACTGTGCTGATGACATTGTGCATTTCATCCCAGTCACCCCACATGACAGGAGGCACACAGTCATCTTGACCAGGCTGTCTCAGTATGGCTGCAGGATTTTATGACCATGACCATTTGCATCTGAGTAGCCCATGACTGGCTCCTCACTCAAGGTCAGAAGTACGGGGGGGGGGGGGGTGTTGATGGCTCAGAGGTTAAGGCACTTGCCTGCAAAACCTAAAGACCAGAGTTCAATTCCCACATAAAACCAGATGCACAAAGTGGCTCATGCATCTGGAGTTCATTTGCAGTGGCTAGAGGCCCTGGTGCACCAATTTTCTCTCTCTCTCTCTCTCTCTCTCTTCCCTCTCTTGCTCTCCTTGCAAATAAATAAAATAAAAAAAGAAGTGTCCTAGTAGGTCCATCTGACTCCGACAAAGCTAACTATATCTTTTGATGTTTTGATGAAAGACCAGTTTCTCATCTTGTTAACATGGAGACAATATCTACCACATGCAATTGTAAAGATTCACAATTCACTTAGTTAATGGTAACTATCACATGACTGATTTTTCAACTCTAAAAAATGTGTGTCGGGGGAGGGGGAGGCATGCCAGGGTCTCTTATAGCTGCAAACAGAAAACCTGGTTTTATATGGATGACTGAGAAATTGAACCCAGGCTGGCAGGACTTGCAAGCAAGCACTCTAACCACTGCATCACCTCCTTAGCCCCTCATCAATTGATTGTATTGACCCAGAGAATGTGGCCCTTTATGAAGGACAAAGACCAGGCAGTCGGCTGCATGACTATTTCAGGGTGGCTGGAGATGCACAGAGCAGGAAGCCCATAGCTGCCTGACAACAGGGAAGTGCTCAGTATGAGGATCTCATTGCTTAGCATGGGTTTGAGTCATTTCTACAAAAACGTGACAGAAAATGTTATTACATGTGTGTTATCACCCGTCCTTGGAGATGAATTTCAAAACTCTATAAAATCCAGTAAAAATTGATTAAAAATGATCAGGAACCCACAATAGTAATAGATGAGTTTCCTTGCGCCATGAAACTTCCACTTGGTTCATCTCCCTGTGAATCAAGAGTGAAATTTGAAATCTAAATGTAAACATCATTTAAATTAGAGTTTGGAAAGATTTCTGTCAAGATCAAGAGTGAGTTTAAGAGCCACGGTGGGGGAGAACTGCCAGAGACATTGATCCCCTCAGTAACAATATACAAAGTGGGTTGGAACCGGGTTGACCCCTAGGCTATCCGTAACCCCCTACCCCATGGACTGATGATCCAGACTGCCCACGGAGGAGGACACCCAACTGATAGGGGACAGGGAAGAGGGAAATCGGGGAACTGGGGGTACCAACACATTATTTGCTCACTCAATGAATCTAATTTATGGATAATAAAGAAAAAAAGAGTGAATATTTTGGTTTTGATGGGTTCACATGCTATCTCTTGCCTCTTTTCAGCTCTATAGTAGCAGACTGGCCATGGTTTATATGTAAATGAGTGTTTGAGTGTATCTGTGTTCAAATAAAGGTTTATTTATAAAATAGGTGCTCAGGTCAATTTGGCCCACAATGCATAATTTGTAGGTTCATGGGCTTTCTCTTTCTTATCTTCCTATCACCCCTCTACACCCTATACAACTTTATTTCTCCACATAAAATAAAGTCCACTAGCCAAAACCATGAAAGAGAAGAGGGAGACTTTGCTACCTAAGCTTCCTCTGTTTTCTTAGGTATCTGTTTATAGGGCTGGAGGCAGTGGCCCATTGTTGTCTTCTCATAAGTGAAACAACTTGGTCTAACACTAATAGATAAGAAAATCCAATCGTTGCTTATGATTAAAAAGTTTTCTTAAACCCATCCCCTATTTTCTTAATTCTAGGATGAAACTATGAGGAAAATTCAGAATTTACCTAAGTAAATAAGCTCAATGCAAATATAAATGCAGTGTTATAGATTGCTTATACTAAACCGAGCAGCAATAATCCTATCAATTTACTGTTTTGTACCACGTATGTTTTATAAACTTGCATGTCCTGTTGTGTCTGAGACGGTGTGATTATAACAGCCTGGTGTTATCATGTTAGCAAATTATTTTATTTCCTGCACTTGGCTGGAAATCACTCCATGTTGAATACAGCAGAGCTGAGGAACAAGTGTTATGCTAAATGTTTTGTTGATGTCATGTGACATTGTGGCCCATCCATAGTACTCACTGTTGACACAGTTGTAAATGGGGCCTGGGTGGAGGGACAATGAGCATGTGGGCATAGGAGATCCCCCACCCCCCACACACAGTGGGTGTGAAACTGGTAAAAGGCCCCTGGTCCCTAGAAGGCTGTACCCTGAGGTGTAGGAAAGTGGTCCTGAGCCAGGCTTGGTGGCTCAGGCCTGTCATTCCCTCTCTCACCAGGCCAAGGAAGGATTGTGAGCTGGCTATAACCCCATAACCCTGCCCCCAACAACACACCTCCAACAAAGGATTCTTCCATATCATCTTCTACAAGAAAGGCAGGAATTAGTATGCTTTATGAAATCATCTGCAGTCAGTTTAGTTAATGAACTGCTGTGCCTTTCTCCTCACTGGCCCATTCTGTCCTCCATCTCCTTCATAGAGAAAAGCAGACATCTTTTCTTGGGTGAGGATCCTTTTAACCACTATTTAATAGTGGTGTGGGGAAGCATTAAGGCGTGTAACGGTAAAGGGAGTCTCGTTACATACTGGCCTTGGGGTGGAGACCCCATTCCAAAGCCACCTGGGCCACTTGCTCCTTGTGTGACCAGGCCAGCATGCATGAAGACAGATGGCCACTCGTGGGCTGGGCTGGCCAATGGGGTCACTGACAGGGTCAAGTGGGATGCACAAGTGCCACCTGCAAAAGCAGAAAGTGGAAGACCGTGTTCATCTGCTGTTCAGCCCTCCCTACAAACACTGGCCCATTTTCCTTAGTCTTCTTTCACTTCCAAAGTAATGAAGTTACATAAGACACAAAATACTGATGTGAGAAAAGTAGTCGGAAGGCATGTGTGCAGAGATGCGGGAAAGGAAGCTGAGGAGACCAGAGACGGCTAGCTCAAACCTAGAGAGTGTTCCTCTTTGCCTTGCTTTGGGGATTTGCCCATCTCACTAGAATAAGAGAATCTTCTGTTCATTTGTAACTGAGCCCTCTTGAGGTACTTACTGTGCTTGTGACTGAGTTTTCCTGACATGCTGCGCTGTGTTTGTAAACAAGTGTTCCTGAGGTGCTGTGTTATGTTGGTACCTGAGTACTTCTGGGGCATCTCTGTATATTTACTCAGGATTCATGAATCTTTCCTAAACATTTACAGAGCAGCACTGCTGGTGACCATCTTGAAATGTCAATGATGGTCATTGGAACTTTGGTAAATAATCCGAGTTTCCTTATTGAACACCTGTCTTGACACTTGTCATATCCTGATTGCAGAACTTTCAGAATTCTGTGTGAAAAGGAGACCTCAGTGGATGGATGCCTGAGATTGTCGTTGAGGAGAAACTTGGCTAATGGACCCTTTGTGACCCATTTATGACAGCAGTACTCACACACACACACACACACACAGAGCAACACTCACTCAGACAGTGACAACAGCACTCACACAGTGACAGCCCCACTCACTCACACAGAGACATCAGCACTCACTCACAGTGACAGCAGCACTCACTCACACAGTGACAGTAGCACTCACACAGAGACAGCAGCACTCACTCACACAGTGACAGCAGCACTCACACACATAATGACAGCAGCACTCACACAATGACAGCAGCACTCACTCACACAGTGACAGCAGCATTCACTCACAGAGTGACAGCAGCACTCACTCACACAGAGACATCAGCACTCACTCACAAAGTGACAGCAGCACTCACACAGTGACAGTAGCACTCACACAGAGACAGCAGCACTCACTCACACAGTGACAGCAACACTCACACAATGACAGCAGCACTCACACAGTGACAGCAGCATTCACTCACACAGTGACAGCAGCACTCACTCACAGAGTGACAGCAGCACTCACTCACACAGAGACATCAGCACTCACTCACAAAGTGACAGCAGCACTCACTCACACAGTGACAGCAGCATTCATTCACACAGTGACAGCAGCACTCACTCACATAGTGACAGCAGCACTTACTCACATAGTGACTACATATCCCTAAAATTATATCTTGTTAATTGTGTAGGAATTACAATGGTTCATTTAAAAAGATCTATTTGAAACAAATAATGGAATAACAGTCCACATACATATTCAGAACCTCATGGTAGATATATACAATCCGGGTACCAGAGAGGCTGAGGCAGGAGGATTTTGAGTTCAAAGCCAGCCTGAGCTACACAAAGATCCTGTCACAAAACCAATGAGAAGAAGCCAGAGCCTCACGGAACCTGCTGCTTTCTCAATGGAGATGACTGAGTTTTATTCCAATGAGCACATCAGTGAAGGGAAAATATTGAACCAATTTTGCCTCTATAAAGACAGACTGTCCCACACCATTTTTCTCCTGTTATTATTTTTTATAACTTTCTGGAAACTTGGACACACATCTATGTCTGGCATTCAAGCACATCTTAATAACAAGTCTCCAATGTTAGAAATGCATATGTCCATTTCCATTGTCACTCCTACTTACTTTAGAAACTTTCAGCAACTCATAAAGCTCCATGAGTACTGTGCTATTTTTATTTTAAAATATAGAAAGGATATGTTTAAAAAGAAAAAAATAAGATGTTCATATGCAAATAACCTGTCATAATTTAAGTTAAAATGTAATTAATAAAGCGTACTTTCTAGTCACCTATAATTTGAAATAATTGTAATACTTTTTAATATTAACAAAAGTTTCCAATTATCCAGTCTGAACATGGAATTGATTTACATAGGGGAGAAGGATTGTAACAGGGCTTAGGAGTACAGGGCTTCCCCCTGGCCTATGAACTAGAACTTTTATGTTCTTGTCCATTTTAATAAAGAATAGGGAAAACAGACTCTAAGAAGGGTTAATTATTAGTTATGAGATATATTCAGGGAAAACTGGTATCCAGGTGTCGTAGTCAGCCACATGCTGCGGGGATGAATCTCCAAACCATGCACGATTATGGGAGGAAAATATTTATTGAACAGATCCAGGCGAAGAAGTTAAGGGAAAGCTGGCCCCCTTTCACAGATCCAAGCAGAAACAGAGACTGAAGCCCAGGACCAGCACCACAAGCAAGCACATTCCAAAACTAACAAAAGGAACTCCAGGCTTGAGCTCAGACTGCTTTTTGCATATGTATAGCTAAAATTCCAGACGCACCCCAGAAATACCTTAGGGCTGAACCCGAGGATCTGGCCAAGGTGACACACTTGCTCTAGACAGAACTGGCTGGAGACAATTTACAATTTTAATAAACCCTTAATTCTTTTGGGGGACATTTATTCAAAACTACCACACCAGGGGAAAGTTAGAGAAAAGACTCAGGCCAAAAGGGAATCCCTTGCCAGGCTGGAAAAGCGAGATAGATTCCAGGTTTGGAGAGAAATCTCCAGGGGAGAAGCCCATGGAGAGGGCACATGTGGGCACCCAGGTCAAAAAATTTAAAAGAAACACGTGTACATGAGTGTGGGAAGCAGAACAAGTGCAAGCCTTTCACTTTCCCCTAAGAAAAGGCTTAAAGACCAGATAGGAAAGATCTGTTAGAAGAGAGTAACAAAGTTAGAAGGAAGAAACGTTCCTTCTCTGCCCCCCACCCACCAGCCAGGCTGAAAAGAGGGAAGGATTTACTAAGACAGGGACCAGGAGATGCAGACACGGGGAGACTATAGTTAATTGAGGTGGATTTTGTCACCAGATTGTCATCATTGGCCAAGGTGAGGCTGGGTCATTCTCTGGGTTCCACTGTGTTTTGACCAAGCAGGTGAGGTGGTATCTTCTTGTTCTCTCCTAGGGTCTTTTGGCCCTAACTACTTATTAAAAAACAATCTACCTTGTTCCTATGAGAGGGAGTGGGAGAAAGAGAGAGGAACATGTAGAGAGGAACATAGGCATTCAAAGTTCATGGGAACAGGCCAGGCTGAACTGGTGACACAAATCTAGATGTCACTAAACTTTTCTTCCTTCTCGTGGGCCAAAGACAGTGATTTCAGACTGAATATGAATTACTTTTCTTTTTCTAAAAATTAATTTTTTAATTTTTGTTAGAATGCGTTAATTATGTATAATGATGGGTTTTATTGTGACGTTTTCATATATAATATATTTGGATCACATTCACACAACCCCTGACTCTCTGATCCCCTCTCCTTCATCTGCATGTTTTATCTTTCTTTTTTTGGGGGGCAAGCTCTCTTACAGGAACATGGCTGAAGGGCTTATTTACACGCGTGTAGGCATGATACCAGCAGCTGTCCTACTGAAGATGATGTCTCTTCCTCCTCTGGCAAACGTTATATTTTCATACATGTCAGATGCTTGCCAACAGGCTTAAAGCTGAGTGTTAGTGGTGCCCATATTTTAAAAAATATTTTATTTATTCATTTTTCAAGCAGAGATACAGAGAGAGAGAGAGAGAGAGAGAGAGAGAGAGAGAGAGAGAGAGAGAGAGAGAACCAGGGCCACCACCTTGTGGGTCTGGCTTATGTGGGTCCTGGGGAATTGAACCCGGGGCCTTAGGCACTGGAGGCAAGTGCCTTAACCGCTGAGCCATCTCTCCAACCTGTGCCCATATTTTTGAACTTCGGCTACTGTTGGACAAGTGGCGACACTAACAGATGCTCATCCTTCCTGCACAGTCCTCAAGTGCAGGGGACCGCCAAACAAATGACAGTGACAAGTCACACTCGTCACCTCTGTGGAGTGCCTGGAAAGGGCCTGGGATTCTGAGCATGGTTCACATTCCTTGTAGTCTATTTTCAGCTCTACTAGGAACACATTTTGAAGCATTTTTAATCCAGTGTTTTATCCTGAATTTCCAGCTTTGGGATAATCAACTCAGTGCATTTGCAATACACAGTCCTTTTGTGTCCCCTAAGAAGTACAGCCAAGGAACACATGCGTAAAAACAGAACACATCTTCATCTTCATGTCAACACATGAAGACGGGCCGACTAGCATCCTCATTCCAGTGCGGAACAGGAGCAGCCCCAGTGCGCATTGTGCGATTGAAACTATGACTTAATAGACTTCCACCCCAAAGAAGCACGCAATTTGCAGGCATGGGCTGAGATCAGAAGGGACTTCCCTTCAAACAGTTCTTCAGCTCTGAGCTCAGGAGGACTGGGAAGGATACAATCCATCATATTGAGGAAGATGTTAGAGCACATCAAGAAAGACGAAACTGTCCCAAGGAACCAGCATTGGAGCTTGAATTGGGATCTATGGCAAGGCCAGGAAAATGGATAAAAGAATGGCGGGCTTTATTCCAGGAGCAGACTGCACCCTGTCAGTCTGGGCAGGTCAGGGAATAGCAGAGGCTATTAATTATATACTTTGTATTAAAGCTTCATTTCACCTTAAGGATATTTTGTTCTGTACAAAATCATTAAGTAATACAAAAATAAGTTTTCAAGTAAAAAATAAATTTCACCTAAATTTTTACTATATTAATGTTAGCTGTTATTATGTATCATATCTACAGCTTAGCATATGTACCAAGATTTGATTTCTGTACATCAAACCTTTTCCAGTGCTAGGGATATAATTCAGTTGGTAAAGTGTTTGCCTTCCATACACAAAGACCTGGATTCAATTCCCAGAACCATGTAAACAGAGCATGGTGGCAGGATCATAAGCTTAAATTCATCCTTGCCTACATAGTGAGTTCAAGGCCAGCCTGAGACCCATGAGATTCTCTGTCAAAATTAGAGAGCTAGATAATAGCTAAGTAGATAGATATAGATAGATGCATGATAGATAGATTTTATATATATACTAGATAGATAGATATTAGATAATAAGTAGATATAGATAGATACATAATAAATACATACTTACATACTAGATAAACAGATGATACATACATACATACATACATACATACAAACTAGAGAAATAGATAATAGAAAAAAGTAGACAGATATAGATAGATACATGATAAATAGATACATACATACTAAACAGATGAAACATATATACATACATACAAGAGAGATTGATAATAAGTAGATATAGATTGATACATATATATACTAAATAGATAACAGATATGTACATACATACTAGATAGACAGATAATAGATAATAAGTAGATAGATATAGATATGATAAATAGACACATTCATACATACTAGATGACAGATACATACATACAAGATAGATAGATAGATGGATAATGGACAGACCTGCCAGTGTAGGCCTTTATTATACTCTTGATTCCATAATTTGGTTGGCAACTAAGGTCATATATTAGTTTTGAAAGCAAAGTGACAGGACGGTATTTACCTGTTTGCTTGATTCCTTCCAGCCTCCCATCCATCCACCTATGAATTCCTAACTTCCTTATGAAATGCCTCCATGTCTTTAGGGGCTGGGTCACAGGAAGTATTGGGGTGGGGAGCAAGGGGAATTCCACATGTGGAAGAGAGTGAGGAAGACGTCCAGAGCAGGGCATCATGGTGTGGGCCTTGAGTGAGAGAGAAGGAGAAAATGACTTCCAGGACTGGAAGAAGTCTCCGGGGAGGGAGGCAGGCCGAGGCTGCATTATGGGCTTTCTTCTGGGAGAATATGAATATTTTTAAGAGCTTGTGTGAGGACATACGCCTATAATCTGCACATTTGGAAGACTGAGGTAGAAAGACCGAGTTCATAGTCAGATGGGTTACACCAAAACAGTATTTATAACCCCTAAAGTCAGAAAATCAATATATGTCAAATGGGATGTATTAGTTCCTTTTCTTGTGGCTGTGGCAGAAGCGGCTTGAGGGAAAGGGGTTATTTTAGCTCATGGTTTCAGAAGGGATACAGTCTGTTCCATGTGGAAGGTATGGCAGGAGTAGGCAGTGTAACTAATCATATTGCAACTATAATCAGGAGGCAAAGGGGTGAATGCTGGTGCTCGGCTGCCTTTTTTCTTTCAGCCCCAGCCCATGGATGGTGTGACCTACTTGCATGATGTGTCTTTCCTCAGTCAAACCTCTCTGCAAACTCCCTCACAGACACAAGGTTATTCCAAATCCAGTCAAGTTGACAATGAAAATTAACCATCACAAGTGATATCACAAAAATGCAATACATAAAAAAATTCTAAGAGCAGAAATCAGTGTCTAAGTCAATGGGAGTTTAACTGTTGTAAATAATTAGAATTCTTAGGGAAACTGCTTAAGTGAGAATTCAGTTTTCTGAGATGTGTAAAGAAAGAGATAGTTGCTGCTTTTCTAAAAGGTTTACCCTCAGATTTTGTAAATGTTGTGTTTTTCTTGTTCCTTTGTGCAATCAGTTAAATTACACAAATGCCTTCAGTTGGACTTGATTTTTACTCTGAAAAGAGGCACTTTTCCAGCAGAAATGAGTTTATTCTAGTAGGTATTCCAAAAGCCCTATTAAACAAACAGTGGAGCTAGATTACAGTTACTTTAGAAGAGCTGTGAACTTGTTCTGACTTTAGCATAATTAGTTTTACTCCTGAGTTGGAGCTCTAATTGCAGTATTTCTCGTAGGTAAAATGGCCCTAGGACCAGTCTCTCTGGAGAGGGGTTCAGCCGGCTTTCTAATGAGCTGCCAGGCATTGGTGGGTTCTCTCAGCCGGTGTGCTTGTTTTATCTGAATGAAACCCCAGACTTGTCAGTCCTCACACATATTATGTATGATCTGTCCACACGTGACAGCCAATGAGGGCATCATCTTTCAAGGAGCACGACTGAGTTGACACACAGCTGTGTACAGAAGGCCGGCTTCTGTCCGATGGCTGGTGGGGATTTGATCAAAATGTACCTGCCTTCCGTGCTTCGCCCAGCTCCTCCACACATCAGGTAGCTTTGAGAATCCTATAGCAAGGAGTCTCTAGAAACTGATTAAGTGTGCCAGAGATAAGAGAGCTACATATAGGGACTTTGGAGTCACCATGATTATCCATAACACCACCTCAAGAAGCCTGAATGAACCCTGTGGCCTTGCTTACATTCGGACTGGATTCAAGTTTAGTGGGATTACTGTCCACGATTGAATGAGATTCTGTGATTCTGTACTTTCTCCACTTCTGGAAGTGACTGTTGCTCTGGTGAGAAAGGCTAGCCTGATTTTCATATCTTGTACTTGATTTAATCCTTTTTGTCTTAGTATTTTTCAGATTTCCTAATCTTTGTAGTTCAAAACATTCACCAAAACTTATCATTGTAGATATTTCTGGGGTTGGAGAGATGACTCAGTGGGTAAAGGCACTTGCTTGCAAAGCTTGATGGCCACAGGTACCCCAGTGCCTGTAAAGCCAGATGCCCAACATGATTCATGTGTCTGAAGTTTATTTGCAGTGGCAGGGAGCCCTGGCCTTCCCAGTCTCTCTTCTATCTCTCTCTCATTAATAAATCAATGAATAAATAAATAAACATTAAAATGTACTTTTTTTTTTGTTTTTTTGTTTTTCGAGGTAGGGTCTCACTCGAGCCCAGGCTGACCTGGAATTCACTAAGTAGTCTCAGGGTGGCCTTGAACTCATGGTGATCCTCCTAGCTCTGCCTCCGGAGTGCTGGGATTAAAGGCGTGCGCCACCATGCCAGGCTAACTATTTTTTTATAGGAACTCTCTGTGCCATCTGGATCCACACCTGCAGAATTTCCTATTGCAGACGGTGTTTTTGAACTGTTCCCTTAAAAAATTATTTATGTGCAAGCAGAGAGTAATAAAAGAGACAGACAGAAAGAGACAGAGAATGGGCACACCAGGGCCTCCAGCAGCTGCAGCTGTATTCCAGATGCATGCACCACTTTGAGCATCTGTTTTTTTCATGGGTACTGGGAACTCAACCTCAGGTCATTAGGCTTTGCAGGCAAGCACCTTGACCACTGAGCCATCTCTCCAACCACTAATTATCTCTTGACCATTGCTTCTTGCTTGTTGGCTGTCCACTTGCTGATTAAGGGTCCACAGTTCTTCACTCCACGTAGCGTAGCTCTCACCGACTCTCCATTTTCCTGCGTGGTTATTTTCTCACGGGTGTCCTCCTTGCCTACTTACAGCATCCCTTCTATTTCCATCAGCCTCTCTTGCCATTTCCTTCTCATCGATGATGTCATCTTGTCTTTCTATAGGATGCTTCTCAGCGTGGCCAGTGCACTGCTCCTCCTTCACTGAGCCATCGCTCCTTTCAGTCCCCAGATGAGTCTGAAAAGCTCTGTGCCAAGGTTTCCTGCTTCCCTCCACACTTCGGGGTGTGCCAGAGTATTGGTCAGCAGTTTTCTGGTCGTCTGAAAGCTGTGGCTTTCTTTGATGGTCCCTCTTGACATTTTTTGGTAGGAGACAGGGGGATGCTACTGTAACCACGCAGCACCATGCAGATGGGTGGGCATCGCTCTCTGCTCTAGAAAGTCATCTCCTGTGAGAAACAAGCCTTGAGGCAATGTGTCTCCAAGGGAGCTTCCTCCTTTCCCTTGATTACCTCCCTGCTTTCCACCAAGGCTCTAAGTTCTCTCCCAGTTGCAAAGTTCTCTCTCTCTGTCTCTCTCTCTGTCTCTCTCTGTCTCTGTCTCTCTCTGTCTCTGTCTCTCTCTCTCTCTCTCTCTCTCTCTCTCTCTCTCTCTCTCTCTCTCTCTCTCTCTCTCTCTCTCTCTCTGATTTCCTGTCCCCTGACTTGGCCTCACTCTGGAAAGGATGAACCATCACTAGATCTCTGGAGCAGTGCCAGCTTAGAGAAGGTTGCCAGGATTGATTGGCATGTGTGTTTTACCTCATGAGGAGGTCCCTGTCCTCTGTCCTCAACCATCTTTCTTTCCAGCCCAGGATTTAAATTCATAGTTGTTTCCTAGTTTAACTATAAGTCATATTTTTACCATATTTTATTAATTATTTTATTGACTTCTGTCTATTTCAGAGAGAATATTAATTTTTAAAAATTATTTTATATATATATATATATATATATATATATATAGAGAGAGAGAGAGAGAGAGAGAGAGAGAGAATGGTTGTGCTAGGGTCTCTAGCCATTGCAATAAACTCCAGACACATGCACGACTTTGTACATCTGGCTTTATGTGTGTACTAGGGAATTGAATCCAGGCGCCAGGCTTTGCAAGCAAGAGCCTTTAACTGCTGAGCTATTGCACCAGCCCAGTTTATTCATTTTTATTTGCTCTCTTAAGGTGTGAGTTTCGTGAGACATCTGGAAGGTATACAAAGTACAAAATTTCCTAAATTGAATTTGGTAAATCCAATGTCCTTCTGAGCTTTCTCAAATCAATGGTAAAACATTCACCTTCTCCATAAACCTATCCCCACGTGTGTTGATTATCCACTGCACTCTTCCCACCCCATCATGAATGGAACCAGCTAGTCACATTCATTGGCTGTGTTGTGACAATAAAAAGATACAAAGAACCCCGGGCTGCAACTTCCCTGTGGCATTAGGAAAAAAGTTGGGAATGAAACTGGATTCTACCCTTGTAGTGAGTAACCTCTTCTTCTCTTTTTCTTCCTTCCTTCCTTTCTTCCTTTCTTCTTCTTCTTTTTTTTTTTTTTTTTTTTTGCAACATCCCTCACCACCACCCCACCGCAGTGGCCACACTGTTAGAAACCATTAAATTGAGCATTCAAGATTAATTCCCTGGCAGGTCAAGAGGAGAGCAGCTTGTAGCCAGTCCGACCTTCATGTTCCTTCTTAATGGCTTAGCCCAGTGTGGAAAGGTAAACAGTGGTGACAGGGTGGTAACCGATGAGCTGGGTGGACAGGTCAACCAGCAGCTCCCCTCCCCCATGGGCCTCAATGATGAGCTGTGTGGTGGCTTTGAGACCACTAAAGCCTTCTGTCGGGAAGTGGAATTTTATGTTGGGGGTGGATCTGGAGTAAATATTTTATGAATAATGATGCTGGTAGCAATAGTGAAAATAAATAACGAGGGATGCTTATACCACGGACCCCTGATATCAAAGTGTCCCTTCTCTCTTCTCTGAGCCATCTTCTTTTCTCTTGTAGACTCCATTCTAAGCAGCCTTGTCTCCTAACAAGCATTTGGGAAGTATGATGTTATATTTAATAAAAATAACTACTTTTTGCTCAAAGCCCAACATATATCTTCTGTCTTTTCCTGTACCTTATCGACTCATAGAAAATGAGATTGACTGGAAAGCTGTCTTTTCCTATTCTATGGAATTATAAATAAAATGTGACACTGCTCTGTTCTTTCAGGCGTCCCCAAGCCTTTGGGACCCCAGTTTTCATCTCTGTACTGTGGGGGTGCTGCTGGGTGTGGGAGGTACTCATCACACTGAACATAAAATGTAGAGAACATTTGACTTTTAAATTGAAATGGCCACACAAAGCTTCCTTGGTGAACAAGACCCAGCCACTCCTGTGAGCTGCATGGGTTTGTGGCTGTGATTTTCTGTTAATCTGTGGGCCTCTCCTGTGACATTCCCTGGGCAGATGCACAGAAGCATCTATGCACGTGAGAAAGAGAGAGTACTGACAGAGTCCCCCACAGCCTCAAGTGTTAGTGATGAAGCTTCCTACTTGGTCCCCAGCTGGTGGAGCCCTGCTGGGTGAGGTGGGCTGCTGGGGGCAGGGGAGGAGGAGACCTTGGGAGTGATGATCCAAGCAACTGCATGTTCTGAGCTAGCTTTTTCTTGCTGTTCTCTCTGTGGTGGGTGTGTGATGTTGGGAGCCATGCCTTTCTCTACCATGATGAAACTTCCCTTGAAACTGGAACTCTGGGGGCTGAGGAGATGGCTCAGAGATTAAAGGTGCTTGCTTGTGAGGCCTTGACCCTGGTTCAATTCTCCAGTACCAATGTAAAGCCAGGTGTACAAAGTGGCACATGCATCTGGAATTTGTTTGCAGAGGCAAGAGGCCCTGGTAAAGCCATACACTCTCTCCCCTTGTAAATAAATAAAAGATGTTTTTGAAAGAAGAAAGAAAGAAAGAAAGAAAGAAAGAAAGAAAGAAAGAAAGAAAGAAAGAAAGAAAGAAGGAAGGAAGGAAGGAAGGAAGGAAGGAAGGAAAGAGAGGAAGGAAGACAGATGAAAAAAAGAAAGAAGGAAGGAAGGAAAGAGAGGAAGGAAGACAGACAGACGAAAGAAAGAAAGAAAGAAAGAACGAAAGAAAGGGAAAGAAAAGAAAGAAAAGAGAAGAGAAGAAATAAGCTGTAAGCTTGAAATAAATCCTTTTCTCCTATAAGCTGCTACTGGTCAAGCATTTAGTCCCAGCAAGGAGAATATAGCTGCCCCATCCAACTTGTCAGCTGAGTTTGTTGGGGTTACTTTCAGGAGCATTGCTGACTTACCATCAGGAAGTCCTTTGGCTTTGCCCCCAGCAACAATTTACCTTTTCTATGCCCTGGAAGAGGGAAGGGGCTCATGAGAATTTCCTGAAGATTCTGAGCCTCCTGGACACACCCTTCTTACAGGAGAGAATGGGAGAGGTCCAGTGGGGAGACAGAGGGTCTCCTGGCAGCAATAGTCATTTCTAACAATAGTGTCATTTATTTCTTTTCATTGTTTGGTTGCATGGTTGGGAATTTTAGAATAACTTTGAGAAAAGACATACTTGTCTTGTTGACAATCGTAGGAAAAACTTCAGCCTTTCCTCCTAAATATAGACCATGACTTTATTTATTATTGTGTGTAAGTGTGAGAGGCAACTTTTGTTGCTGTTTATGTGGTTTTTTTTAATCATATATAAATGTTGAATTTTGTCCAGTGATTTTCCATTATAAGGATCACATTTGGTTTTTGACCCATTAGTACCATGTTTAATTAATTTTTAAAGTGATTTTAAAAGAACATCTTATTACATATTGATGATTTATGACATCAAGTCAGGACATTAGCATTTCCATCTCATCAGACATTAATCCAACTCTGCTTTTTCCTTATTTTGAAATATGCCAGATCTCCTGCCAGCTGTTTGCTTGCGTCCAGGACTTATATAACCTCATTCCATCCTCTCTGCCTCTACCTCCCAAGCTCTAGAGGATGTGTTTACTCCCCACAAATGACTGAGAATATGTAGTACTTGTTCTTTCTGTGACTGGCTTATTTTGCTTAACATGACCCGTTTAATCTATTTGCACACATATGACAAGATTCCATTCTTTCTGTGCCTGAATGGCGTTGCATTAGATATACACCACACTTCCTCTCTCCAGGGATGTGCCAAGCACAGGCTTGGGATGGGAACGGGCTGCTCTAAGCATGGTGACACAGATGTCTCTTTATCAGTGACCTCATCTTTCAGTGCTGATCCATAAGAAGGTTGCCATGGGATTTGGAGGTTCTGGGTTTTGTTTTTTGAGGTTTCGCCATAGTTCCTCCCATATGGGATGGGCTTCTTGATGTTTTCACCAACAGTACATCAGTGCCCTCCCTTCCTCCCCCCAATGCCAGAATTTATGTCTTATTTTGTCTGATTAGCCATTCAGACATCTCAGTGTGATTTGATCTGCATTTTTCTGATTAGAGATATTAAACAATTTTTTTCCTATTCTGTATAGACATTTGTATTTCTTCTTTTAAAAACTAGTTTTTAAATATTGAGTTAGTTTTGTGTACCTTACCTACCTTATTGTGATTTATTATTCATTTTCATTTTTATATATTTAGTTTATTGATATTTTATTAAAATTTAATGGTTTTTCATAAGGGATATCATCCATAATTCTCTTGTAATATTCATGTCTGCTTTTAATGTTAGCTTCATGAAGTAGTTAGACAAGCAGAAAGTAGTTGGGAAGTACCTTCCTCTGCATTTTCTAGGAAAAAATATATAATTACTATTATTTCTTTTACAAATGTTTTCTAGAATTCACCTGGGAATATTTTCTTTGTTAGAGGTTTTTAGCATGAGTTTCATTTCTTTAATACACATGATGGTAGTCATGCATTTCGTTTTGAGTTCACTTTGGGAGTTTGTGTCTTTAAGGGGATTGGTCCATTTCATGCAGGTTGTCACGTTCCATGCATGGCCTTAAAAGGTCAGTAGTGATGTCTCCTCCTTGACTGTTAATGCTGGGAGCTCATGTTCCTCTCTCTCCTTTGCTCAGTCTGGCTGGAAGCCTCACAGATTTGTTGACTTTTCCAAAGATTCAGCTTTCATTTTCCTTGATGTTTATCCTATAGATTTTGTCTTCAGTTTTATTCTACTTGGATATTTTTCTTTCTTCCTTTGAATCTAGTCACTCATGTGTGGTTGGAGTTCACCCTGGAACATGTTTCAGACATAGAGGCTCCATTTCTCTAATTCTCTCCACTATAGGATTTCCCCATATTCTCTAGTCCACAGGGCTCCTTTCCTGCTTCACTGGACCATGTGCTTCTCCCCTGAGATCCTTGCACATTTTGAAATGACTACATCAGCTTTTGGAGTAAGCAAAAGCACAAAGCCCATATATCGGTAACAGCTGTTTTCTGATTCCTCAGTGCACAGAGGCAGGGGTCTCATGCTTAGGCCACTGCTTCTGCTACCAATTTGTCAGTGCAGGACCAGGATGATTTTCAGGGAAGGACATGTACAGAAAAAAATAATAAATAAGGAAACATGCAGCTATCTCTCTTGCAAGTTCAAGAGATGGGGGACTTCCTCTCACTAAGCCCCCACCCCCTTCCCTATGGGCAGATACAGAAGAGTCCCTCAGAGCCCACACCGCACAAGCCCCACCCAACTTGACCCAACATGTGGTCCTCAGTGGCACTGGTCATCCTTCTAATTTAACTTTTCTCATTTTCTGCCTGCAGGTGTTCAGTGTTCAGGATCCTTGTAGAGTTGCTGTTTCTATCCTCCCTCAATTACTTGTCTGTAATATACAGAGAGTCTTTAGTGGAGTTTCTATATTTTGGTAAAAAACAAAAAGTTCTCAAAATCAAATGGGATATGCAAAATTCTATTCAGTAAGCAAGATAAGCTTCTAGAAATTGGGATTTAAATGATTGTAGATAAAATACTTGATAATTTTTTATTTTATTTTTTTATTTATTGATTTTTTTTATTAAAAAAAGTTGCACTCTTAGACTCTCCTCCCCTGCCCCAATTCTGCCAAGGGTCTTCTTAGGTGGAGATATTGTTATTGGTATTCATATTGATGAAAATTGTGAAGGCATTTATTTAAGGTAAGTGAGAAAACTGAACTAAAACAACAATAAAACCAGGATGCTTATTCATTAAACAGGAATTTTTGTCCCTTTCTCCCTCTGTGTCTGTAGCAGCCTTCACACTGTTTCTCAAATCACAGACAAAATATTTCATAGTTATAATAAGCAAGTCTGCTATGTTGTGTGGCTAACCTGTTTCCCATTACTGATTGCAGCACCCCATGGGAAGTAACAAGGTACACACACATACACACATACACAGAGTCAGAGGCTTTGTTATAAAATTCTTTCTTTGATGATGATTTGCTTTTATCTTTACACTAAATGTAAATAGAAGTTGTACGATTCTCCCCACTATACTTATATCTAGAAATACACAGTGCCAAATACTGTGCTAGTCATTGTTAAATAGTCGAGACATTCATTTTCTTTTTTAAAAATATTAAAATCAACTCTGGACCCATACAAATCAAACTCTATAGAACATATAAGCTTATCAATTCAAAATGCAGAGCCTAGGGAAAAGGGTACATATGGCTGTTTCCAAGGGCTTCAGTCTTCAATCTGTGTGATGGTTTGAATCAGATGCCCCCAGAAACTGATATGGACCCCAGCTGATGGTAGCGTGGGCCGTGGATCCTTGCTGGATAAGGTGTGTCACCGTGGATGGCCTTGAGGTTCACTAGCTCACCTGTGTTCGTTCTGCTCCCTCTCCTGTTTGTTGTCCACCTGCTGTGGCAGAGGTGACGTCCCCCTCTGCTCATGCCAGGCTTTTCCTGCCATCATGAATACAAACCTTTCCTCGCATCAGCTGCTTTTAGCCTGGTGCTTTGTCTCAGCAACATGAAGGTAACTGCAACAGAAAACTGGCACAGAGGGGTTTTTAAACAAAAATAGTAGTTATCTTTCTGATGAAAAAGAAAAGAATGGAACATGGGGGCTCAAAGAGGAGGGAAGGAGGCAGGAAAAGCAAAGGCAAGACTCGTTCTTCCCTTCGTGTATATCCATACCTAGGAAAGGCCTAGAGGCCACGTGATTAGAACTGGCCTGTGCCTGTGGAAGACAGAAAGAAAGTGACGAGTTTGGTATAAACACCTGTCTACTGCTGTTTCAGTTAGTATTTCACAGTCGCCACTTAGAATTTGCTGGAAAAGTCTATTTGTTATTGAACAAAGAAGATGTTGAGACTGTTTTTGAACCATGCTTTTTCTGTTTCTCAAATATTTTGTTATCCATTTAAAATCCTAGACATTATGAAAGTGTACACTTGTGATGATTGATTGTTTACATCGTCGTCATCGACAACTTCCATTTCTGTACGAATTCTAAACACAGGCCATGCATCTTCCAGCCCTGAGCCATCCAGGTGACATGCTGCTGTCCCATTTGTTATGTTTCTGTACTTTTGGGAGGCATGAATGAGGAATCTTCTGCTATTATCATAATTGCCATCTTTCCATTAATAAAGGCCTCCTTTCATCTGAGGAGATATTTTTAACAGTTAAAAGCTTTCCTGCATTAAAACCTCACAACAGAGGATTCCATATGGAACAGTGTGCAGTGTGCCTCCTCAATCCATTTAGCAAGCTGTTACTAGGGAACTAGAGTGATGACATGACGAGCCTTGTCGGTACCCAGTCCCTACACAGCCATCTAAAAGTAACCAGAACATTCTTTCAACAAACCTTCTGCTTTCTGCCCTGTCTCATCACTTTTGTCGTTCATCTCCCGCACTTCACTGAAATTCTTAAAATACCATGTGATGATGTACCATCTTATATGGGAGAAAAATATACACTGTATACATTTATTTATTATTATTTTGGTTACTCAAGGTAGGGCCTCGCTCTAGCCCAGGTTGACCTGGAATTCACTATTTCCAGTCTTAGGCTGGCCTTGAATTTAAAGTGGTCCTCCTACTTCTGTCACCCGAGTGCTGGGATTAAAGGCATGCATCACCATGCCTACCTAGTTATTTTTTATGGACTTAATTGTATTTTAAAAAAATCACTTTTCAAAAAATGTATAAAATTTTGGTCCGCAACTCTGATACGCTCTTTTAAATAGGTTTATTGACATGTCGTTCCTCAATCTTAGGTTTGATTTGCTGCAGACTCAACGTTGTCCTTATTATGCCACAGTTTGGGGTAGATGGCCCTCCATATCTGTACATTGTCCATCTATGGGCTCCATCAACCACAGACACAAACTATTCAGGAAGGGGAGGTTGCTCAGTGGAGAAAGTACTTGCTATGTTGGGATTCAAAGCACCTTTGTAAAAACCAGGCAACAGAAGCACACACCTATAATCCCATCACGGGGGGAGGGGCAGGGAAGAGCATCCTGTTCACTTTGGCAAGGAAGCTAGACTGTTCGAGGAAGTCTCATCCAGTTAGCCTAACCTTTTCTAAGCTGGGCATGGTGATATACAACTTTCACCCCAGCACTTAGGAAGCTGGGGAAGGAGGATTGCATGAGTTTGAGGCTAGCTGGGGGCTACAAGAGTTTCAGATCAGCCTGGGCTAGAGTTAAAAGAAGAAAAAGAATATAGAGAGAAAGAATCTATTCTGGAGCCAAATATGAGCGACTCTTTCCTGGTGACATGGATATAGGTCACCTTTATTAAAAGCAGCCCAGAGATCATGTTTGGCATGCCTTTATCAGCAAGGATCTTTAAGATAACTCAGAGAAATAGTGAATGGCTGCATACTAAATTTCATAGAGCAGTAGCACGTGTTAAATAATAGGAGTGATGCCCAAACACAATGTATGTGTTTTCTGGATATAAATCTACTCTATCTTCAAAGGTGGGAGACTGGAATACTAAGAAAGAGTGGGCACATGAATCAGAAAATCAAAAAAATAACATCTTCTAGAAGAAATATGTCAGGAAAATGGTCAAAACTGAAGTCTACCACTTACCCATTCACAGGAGAATCAACACTTGACATAAAGGTTAAAGTGTTTCATGGTGACTAAAATGCTTTCTTTTTTCCAACCTGTTCCAGTGGTCTGTCAAATTGGTTGTGTTTTCCTAGGCATGCCTGACCTTAAAAAATATCTCTAGGTAATCACTACTAAAGAAGAGCACATTAACTAGAAGAGCAGTGATATTAATGGTGAACTATGTCCTAAAAAATAAATGAAAACATTTCAATGTAGGCAATGCACACAAAGTTTGTCTAAAGCATAATGGGGAACTTAACCAATCTACCCTCTATGGCTCAAGACTCATGGGCTTGCTTCTAGAAAATGCATTCTATGCTGGAGAGTTCTAGAAGTTGCACTTTAATGATTGAGTTAGATGGTACAATGCCATGCCACAGGAAAGAGAGATGAGACAGTAGAGCTTTCCTGAGGGCCATCAAAGAAACATGCATAGCTAGTGGAGTTGCCAAAGATGTCTGTGTGCTGTGTGATGGTTTTTCTACCACCCTGGTGTGGTGTTTTGAACCAGATGTCCTCTCGTGTGTTTTGAATGCTTGATTTCCAGCTGGTGGCCATTTGAGAGGTGGAGTCTTGCTGGAGGAATTGTGTTGTTGTGGGCGGGCTTACTGTTGTTACGGATATCTCCCCCTTTCCAGAACTCAGCTTATTCTGCGGCTGTTTTCCCCATGCAGTGGCAGAGGGGATATCCAGCCTCTGCTCATGCCATACTTTCCCCTACCATCACGAAGCTTCTCCTTCAAGACTGAGCCAAAATAAAAAAGCTTTCCTGCCGTCAGCTGCTTTTGGTTGGGTGTTCTGTCCCAGCAACAGCCTGCAATAGATTCAGTATCTTCTGTCTTCCTTCATGGTTTTGGTGCCCTCTCCTGAGAAGCAGTTCCATAGAGAACAAGTTTTATACCCTTGTACAACACGCAGCCTTTCCACTTAACATTGGCATGGGTGTCTGTGTTAGCAATGCATTTCCTGTCAGTTAAATGAACTCAGCACACTCAGAGCTTGACTGACACTTGATGAAGCAGCGCCATTCTGCTCCTGCTCTAAGAAACCTGAAGATGCCATCAACGATGGCAGGCTCTTCTTTGTCTCCTGGTTCCCTTACATGCAACCTCTGGGAGAGGCTCCTGAAATCATGCTTACAGTGTTTTAAATGTGTGTGTGTAAGGCGGAGGGGGCATTTCCATTTCCTAGCTATTGTGAATTGAGCAGCCATAAACGTGGTTGAGCAAATGTCTCTGTATGGAAGAGAGGGGTCCAGCAGAGGGATAGCTGGGTCAGATGGTGGCTCTGTTTTCATCTTTGTCAGGAGTCTGCAGCCGATGCAGTTTTCTTTCCTTATTAGTTGAGCTACTAAAATCTAAGACCAGAACTTGCTCTTATATGACATAGAACTTTTGAAAAGAAAAAGATTAAGTAATGCATTTGGTATAGGCAACTAAGGTATGCATTTATAAATATATTATGAATTTACCTATGCTGTGAATATATGTTTGCAGTGCATGCCAAACATTTCCTTGTAAAATTGATTTATTTCTAACTTCTTAATAGATAATAGAATGTGTGTCAGTGTTTTCATGTTGAAATGTTGTTACACGGCAACAAAACCTTCAATGCCTAGATTACTTCCACCAGTCGGTGAAAGTGTGTGTTCACTTTCACCATCACTGTGTTGTTGTGATATAGAAATATCCATTGGGTTAGTTGAGTTAGTCTCAGAGATCTCTCCCCCTCCCAACTGACCAAAATTGAGGTCTTTCTTCAAAAGGCTTGCTCATTAAAGAGAACCTAGCCAGTGTCTCCTTCCCTGAGTACTACTGGGCCCTAGCCCTCACGCCCCTCTCCCGTGGACATAAAAGGCCTGGTCTCATCTTTCACTCTCTTCCTATTCTGACCTCTTTCTTTAAGCAAGATGTGTGTTTCCTTGTCTCCCTCTTCTCTGTATCTCTTTTGTCTCTGCCTTGATCTCCTCTGCTTTCTTTTATACACACACACACACACACACACACACACACACACACACACACACACACATAAATATGTTCCTCCCTTCCTCTCCCTCTCTCTATCTCCACATGCTGTTGCTTCTGGGCTGGCAGCCTGAAACCTACCACGGATTCTCTAGCTTGTGACCCTCTGCCTTTTGCCTAGAATCTCCCACTCCAAGCCATTAATAAAGGCCCCACTTCCCAAAACTGAATGGTCTCAGTCCTTTTAGCTGAACCTCTGTGACAAGCCATGTCACCTCAACAGAAAATGTAGTCCGTTCCTGCCATTTAGCACATCCCAGGGACTGAGGCCATAGCTCAGCAGTTAGAGGTGCAGGGATCTCGTGGAGTTCACTACCTGGCCTGCTTGTACGCTTGAGTCAAGATCACAGGAACAAATGCCGAGGTTGTGCCTGCCCAGGGGGAGGTCCAAATGGGACAGAGTGAAGGGGTCCTCATGGGAGATTCTGTGGGTGGCCGGCTTCATCTTGCATCATGTATGTGAAGGCTCTGGCATGATGGCAAACTTTGACCCTAAGCCCATTACTGGGAACTGGACTGTGCAGGCTGCCATATCAACTTTAGCACCAAGGCCATGCGGGAGAGAAAAGATCTAAAGTTCTTCAAGGAGGCCATTGAGGAAATTCAGCAAGCTTTATGAGTGCAACATGTGTGCCCATGATCCCAAGGGTGGCCTAGACAATGCCACGTGCTTGGCTGCATCGGCATTCCCAGGACTATTGGCCAGGACAAGAGGGGTTGAAGACCCTCCTACTAATCATGCCTCCTTTGCAGTGACAGAAGCCATCGCCCATACATGTCTTTTCAACAAAACTAGTGATGAGCCCTTCTGGGACAAAAACTAAGTGGATGACGCTTCCAGCCCAGCCATGGAGCCTTCCTGGTTTCTCATCCCATTCCAGGTCTTCCCCTCCTCCAGTTGTTCCAATTGTCCCCAGTATAACTCAAAGGGTGGAATATCAAGCTCTTTTTAGTCCTCAAAAAATAAACAGGCTCCTGCAAAGCTTAACAACCCAGGTTCAATTCCTCAGCCCCCACATAAAGCCAGATGCACAAGGTGGCACATCTGGAGATCATTTGCAATGGCTGGAGGCCGTGGCATGCTCATTCTCTCTGTATGTCTCTTTTCTATCTCTCTCTGCTTGCAAATAAATAAAATATCTTACAAAAGAAAAAGAAAATTATAATCTTCGTGGGAGCTCTGATGGCACACCCATACCTAAGACCCTCTGTATCACACGTGCACCTCTACTGTCTGCCTTCTCCTGTGGCCCCCATCGAGAGAGTCCATTTCAACTTACCTCTTCCATCTTGAATAACATATTTTCTTAGAATGCAAGAAAAACTGTGAAGGAAACATGCAGTCATTAAGGAGGAATTTAATGAACCCAAAAGAAATTGATTAAAGAGGAAGAGGCCTCCAAAGATGTCTATATCATTATAAAGTTCACAAGAATGGGCTAGAGTGAGACCCTAACACACACACACAAAATGAATGAATGAATGAATGAAGTCCACATGAAATAAACAGGACACTGCTCATAATCCCATATCGCCATGGCTTCAAAGGTTTAAAGTCTTTGAATGATAGAGGCAGAAATGAAGGCCAACAGGATAGACAGGCATCAGAAATGAAGTTTAGCCACCTAAGGAGAGAGAGAGAGAGAGAGAGAGAGAGAGAGAGAGAGAGAGAGAGAGAGAGAGAGAGAGAGAGAGAGAGAGAGAGGTAGAAGAAAACAAAGAAAACTTCAGAAACCAATTTAGCTCTAAACTGAAGATTCTGATGAACCTCTATACACAAAAACAGGGGTGTGTATGTATGTCAAAGGCGGTATGTATATCAAAGGCGGTATGTATATCAAAGGGGGTATGTATGTCAAAGGCGGTATGTATGTCAAAGGGGGTATATATGTCAAAGGCGGTATGTATGTCAAAGGGGGTATGTCAAGAATATCCAAAAGCGAAGACCAAGGGTGGCACAAGCAGCCTGGTTTGGAGAGGTCTTGAAAATGGTACTTTATAAGGCCTTATGAGGCATTTGGAAGAGAACCCTGGCTCCATGTTTTTCATAAAACTAGAAGGAATACTCTCAGTTCTTGACTACAACACACTTTACCAAGGGAAAAATAAAGTGATTAATGTAAAGTTATGTGCTCACATTAAAAACACATCTTCCCCTACATGGACGAGGGAATGAGCTTACCAGCAGCGCACGAGGAGGTTGACTGGAAGTTCAGTGTGACTCAGGCCTGTGGCATGTCTGCTTGGTCACTTAATTTGATGCTTGAACACAGAATAAAGAGTGGGCTAGTGAACCACTCGGGGAGTCGTGTGCTCCATTCTTGGTACCACTTATAAGGGAAATGTTGACCACCTGGAATATGTCTGGCTCAGGGGTGAGGTAAGAGTGAAAGGGGGTGTGACCTTTCTCACAGAGAAGCACACAGGAAAGGGGAGGTTAGCCTGGAGAAGAAGGGACACTCATGGAGGAATAGGGCTGCTCTGTGGAAAAGCAGTGGTGATCCATTTATCTGGGAGGAAGAAACTAGACAGAGGGTGGGAATGGAAGGGGGCAGGTGTTAGGTGTATTTCCAGAAGAGCTTGGTAAGTTCTAGAATTGCCCAGATGTGGACTTGGTTTCATCAAGAGGCCTGTCTCGTTAGAGACGCTCATATAACCATCTTCCTTGCTGGAAATTATAGTTGCCCTGTCCCTGTGTCTTCCCAGCCTCTGACCACTTTTGGGTCACCCCAAAAGTTCCCTTTCTTCTATCCCACAACCCACCAGTCTTCTCAGACTTCCCAAAGACATAAAACACTCTGAATCCCAGGCTGTGACTGTATACCTGCTCCCACCCTGCTTCTCAGTGTCTCATCAGAGCCAGGAGCTCATGTCTGCTGGTGAAGTTGAGTCACTCAGTATCTATCCCACAGTAACATACCAACACACTCCCCTGCTGCTGCTGCCCCCATCTGGGGGCAGACGACCTTAAAGCATCCCCATCATGGCCTGGTCCTCAGCTGCAAGGCAAAGCTCAGCTCAGGACACACTGAAGACTAAATGCAGGTGAACAGCTGGCAGAGCATGTGGAGATAATGACGCAGGAGAGAGACCCCTGGGTGGGGGTCCTCCCAGCCCCCCCCCAGCACCATACCATCTCTCTCCAAGCCCTATGTTTGGGGAGAGCTCCAAAAATGTCGAGAGAAATGGCAGCTGAATTACAATTACTGACTAGTCACACCAAGGTGACTGTTTCGAACACTCGCTCGTCTGTAGTTTATATCATTATTGCAGTTGAAGTAATGACAGAGGCCAAATGCATGACAGCCTAGGGAAATGTCAACCACAGTGGAAGCCACTGTGAGGTCAGAATGGTTCTGGTAACCGTATCCAGCAGAATTCAAAAATAACCAGGATCCCAATCACACAGCCTTTGCATCACAAGCCATCGGGACCATAAGAGCAATTCATGGGAGGGTTCCTGTCCACGGGTTCCCTTTCCATCCACGGAGTGAGCAGCAGCCTGCATTCTTGATCCCTGAGATGGGGGAAAGTAGCACCTCTCTATGAAAACCAGGGCTGTGGAATACCCTCATCCTCCGTGCTCCGGCCTTTCTGCTGGCTGTGTCCCTGGCAGACTGGCAAGCCACAAGCTGCAGGTCAGCAGCTCTCCCTCCAGCCAGGCCCAGCACACTGCCTGCCTTCTCCACCTAAAGGCCCATTGTGTAAGCCAGTGAGGCTCATGTTGGGTGAGCGTGAATTCTCTAAGTCCAGACAAATGCCCTAGGGCAACTTCTCCATATGAATGACACAGAGGGTGGCCACACATTGCTGAGTTTTTCTTTTGAAGCAAAACCCATTTGGTCCTATGTGTGAGCCAGAACTATGTCCTTTCTGCACAGAGCTCTGGGTCATCCTGCTTCCCATGGAAGGAGGGTCCTGGTTAGGGGTCTCTTCCCTGAGCAGTCCTGGGAGGGCTTTGTGTCTCAGACATTCACAGGCGGTCCGTCCATCCCGTGGAGCCATCTTCCCAGCCAGCCTTTTTCTCTCCTTGGTTTGTTTTTGGAACACTTCTCCCTCTCTCCTTCCCCCACGGTGTGAGTTCGTGTGTGGCTGGTTTTCTTGGGCACAGGGCCCAGTGACCTCGGCTTTGTTTCTTGTTTGTACTGACTTGTCTGAGATCAGCCTCAGAGACCTAGTAGTCAGCATTGGTTCCCCAGCTGCATTCTCTAACCCTGGGTAGAGAGAAGGGACACCATGGCCTTGCTCCCAGAGGAGAGCGGTGACATTGTGCAGAATAAGGGACACTCAGCTTGTGCGTCAGGAGCCCCTGAGTGTGGGACAAATACGGGGTACTGTCTAGAAAACCTGAGTTTGTAATTAGCCATGATCCAGACTAGAGAATGATTTTTAAAATATCACCCTTTATTCAAACGTTACAGGGATGTGAGGGAGAGGAAAAGTGACCCAGGATCAAAAAAATGTTCACCACTAAGGGCCCATGAGTAACGACCTTCCCAAGAAATGAAAAAGGAGGTTTTCAAAGGCATGCACATTCAAAAAGAGATTAAAAAGTAAAAGTGAAACCAGTGATAAAATGTCCTGAGTGGGAGAGAAATAACCTTACAGGAGTGCGAAGGCGAAGGCTTGAACAGCTCAAGTTAGAGTTCCAGCTCCAGGTGTCCCAGCCAGTTGGCCAGAGCTTAGAGGGGGGACTTGCCCACACCTGATTGGTGAGCTTCAGTCCTGTGACTGAAGCAGGTGAGGGCGAGCTGAGACCAGCGGGGTGACCTTCCCTGTCTAACTGCCTCCCCAAAACCTATCTAATTAAACTAGCTCCTTACATTTCCAAGTCAAAAAAGCATGCCTCCTCTCAGAACGTGTCAGTCAATCATGGAGAGAGAAATAACAGCTTCAGATACTTAAGATTTGTTCAGACTCCTGGTTAGAGAAAGAGAAATTAAATCTCTGAAGGGCAGAACAAAATCTTCCTCAATCCCAAAGAAGAGGGAGGTCCACTGATCTCAGTCAAGAGGCCACACCCAGGGGCCAGAAACAAACCAGGGCTAACCAAATCTTGAAAACAGCAGCCCATCCCAACTCAGAAGGAAGGGGACCCTGCCCTCATGAGGGATGTCATCTGGAGCTTCTGCATTGTGGTCGTGGTCACACTCATGTGGACTGGGTTCAATATGCCCCCCACACCCCATGCTGGCTGCCCCTGGGCCTGTGGTTTACCTTGGCTGACTCTCAGCTGGATTAGTGCTCATTAGTGCTGGTGGAACCTATTCATTGGCCCAGGTGTGGTGAAGGTGACCCGACATAGGACAGGACACAACTGAGTTTAATGGCTGATGACATCTCTAGATCCTGTCACTCTCCCACTGAGTACTCTGGGCAAATCATTTCTGTTCTCTGTATTTCTCCTGTTTAAAATCTGTAGAAGTGGCTAATAACAGTGCCCACCTCCCAGGGCTGTTAGGAAATAAGGAATTATAACCCGTAAAGCATTGGGTTTCTGGGAAGAAGTGCATGGCCCATTATGTGTTGGTTTACAAATCATGAATGTTCAAGACATACTAGTTACAATCACCATTTTATTTTAATTACGTGACAGTTATCTTGACCATAAGCATCTTCACCATTTAATTACTGTTTCTGGACCTTTTTATACATTTGATCCCTCCTTTGATTGGCTCGTAGGGGTCTGTACCTGCTTGCTCTCAAGAATGTTCCTGGCTCATTTCCTGTCTGTCTGCATCCTACACCGCTCTTTCCATGCCAGCTCCTATGTGCTGCCGCCCCCAGACCCTTGACTTCCTGGCACTGTTCTTCCATGCCATCTAGTGATTAGTCTGTGCCACCACCAGTATCCCCATTTGCTGCAGGAGCCTCCTCACCCCGGTGCCAAGCCCATTCTCTCGGCCCAGGCGCTGAAGCTTCCAGATTCCCTGGGGAGGGCTCCACCCAGAGACAACAGTCTTCCCCTTGAGCTGATGCTCCTTGTTTTTTGTGGTTGAAGGGGTCTTCATCTCCCATTCTAAACACTTCCTTCCTCATCTCTAGTCCCTGCCATTTTGCTAGCTAGTGTGCCTCACTCGGATGGGGAACCTCTGCCCGAATGCAGCCTCCAGCATCTCTTAGCAGGCCTCCTCTCAGCCTCCTTCCTCCTCACCATCCCTGGCAAGTCCATTTTCCACCTTTCTGTCCCAACAACGACTCCAAAGCACAGGCTGACTCTGTCCTCCGGATTAAAGCCTCAAGGAGCCTCCTTGCTTTCCAGACACCCTGTCACGGCCGGCTCTCTGTCGCTGGCCTCCCACATGTTGGCCAGTCTTGTCTCCCCATGCCTCAGGTCTCTTGGCCAGTGAAATGACACCTCTCGGTGATCATGTGACTGGGATGTGCCTAGTGTGTGCCAAGCCTGTCTGACTGTCACCCATCCTCAACACTCCCCACATGAAAGTGGAATTCTGCTCTATATTCGTTTGCTAGGTCTGCTGGAAATATGTACCCTAAGCTCAATGCCAGAAAAGATGCTTATCACAGTCCTCTATTTCCCAAAGCTATGGGTGTCACAGGCTGCAATCAAAATGGTGTCAGGGTTTGCCCTTTCTGTAAATTTGAGAAGGATCCATTTCCTTGTCCATAGGCCCTAGAGGCCACCCACTTCCTTTGGCTTATGGCCCCTTCCTCCACCTTCAAATCCAAGGCTGGCTGGCTTCTCATCCCATTTCCATCACTAACCTAATCTTTTGTTCCCCTCCCCAACTTCTGAGACCCCTCATGCTTGCATTGGGCCCACCTAAGAAAAGCCCAGATACTCCTCCTGGCCAGGGCCAGCGGGTCTTTACTTCCCCTCTTTCACGAATATAGGAATGTTGTGTGCTGGTCATTGCCCACATGTCACTTGGACTTTCTTAAGGTCTTATTCACCACTGATTTCCAGCATTACGAGTAAGTAGGGCTGCAGAGATGGCTCAGCAGTCAAGGAACTTGCTTACAAAGCCTGATGGCCCAAGTGTGGTTCCCTAGAACCAGGGAGAACCAGATGCACAAAGTGGCACATGTATCTGAAATTCATTTGAGTGACAAGAGGTCCTGGGTGTGCTCATTCTCTCTCTCTATCTCTCATAAGTAAATAGATAAATAAATAAATCTTTTCTTTCTTAAAAAAGTAAGCAGTAGGCTGGGTGTTAGAAAGTAACAAATAATTCAAACACCTAGCAATAAACTAGAATCCCTCCAAGGACCCACCCAGAACAAGGATTAGCCTGTTCCAGTAATTAGTCATTCATTTTAATGATTCCATTTGATGAAAATCTGTCACCCAATATACAGTCATGATATACTTAATTAATCTTTGCTGGAGCTAATATTTATTATCTCATATGTCAGGCATTATACACAGTACTTGTGTATTAATTTATTTAGATTTCTACAGCAAGCTTCAGATATGGGTACAGTTGTTACTGCCCACCTCATGAATATGGAAACCCAGGCATCTGAGAGAGAGTTCACTGTGGATTCTGCCAATGCAAACAGTCCCTTCTGCCAGCCAGCATAAATAGGGGGTCATTGTACTTAATTTGAAATTTTGTTTGTTTCTCATGAAACCCAATAGCCTTTAGCCCCGTGGGTTTAAGAAAAGAGCAGAATGGATTTGCTGGCTCCATGTGAGATTTTTCAAGCAGCTTCTAAGACACACTGGCTATGCCTTCAAGTATAAGATGGAGCCTGTGGATTTGCTTTCAAAGCCACTCTGGTTTTGGGCAAATTCTTGGGCCGAACATGAGTCCACCCATGTTGGCTTTGTCAGTCTGATTAGAGACGGACCCAGGGGAAGGCCGGTGTGCCAAGGAGAAGGCGTCTGCCTCTGGTGCTTACTGGGGTAGATTGCCTCCTCTGACTCATCAACCCCTCCGTCTTCTGAGCAGCTCTGGGAGGGAGAGCCCGGGAAGGCATTGCTCTGACAAACGAATTTTTCTTAGAGCTTCAGAACATAATAGAAGCCATCCGAAGCGAGGGGTATTAGGAGGGTGTTTGCTGCCACAGCAACAGAATTCATAAAGTCTTAGATCCTCCCACGCTGCACTGGTATCAGCAGTTCAGTGAGTGACAGTGACGGGAGGAATAATGCATGGTTTCTACTTTGGTGCTAAGGGGTTTTTCTTTTTGTTTTTGTTTTGCAAATTTGTTTCGAGCTGTAGGGAAAGGGGGAAGAAACTGGTGTTAAGTCATGATCCCCCAGCCTGCCCTCAATACTGAAGTGAGGATGCTGGGCATGGGGGAGTGCTCTGACCAAGGGCATGACCCGGTTCTGTCACTGGGTTGTGTGGTTGGCCTCTTCCAACAGCCTGGAGGAGCTAACTGACTCACATTTCCATGGCTAAGTTAATAAAATTGCTTGGCAAACAAATGTACACATTTTATTTTGTGACCCGATGCAAAGGCTTTTGGTTGTTCAAGAATTAGAAACATACTTATTACTGTATAAGCACAGAGTTTCTATGTAAAGACATAGTTATGATAAAAATGAGTGGTGCTCTGTGCTCTCATCCCAAGAAGGCCACTGAGAGCACAGCCTTTCCTTCATCATTACCTACAGACAGTTTCTTCCCAAAAGTGAAATCACTGAGAGCATCCTTTCTGCAGTGATTTCTAGAGTCAGCTCTCTCTCTCTCTCTCTCTCTCTCTCTCTCTCTCTCTCTCTCTCTCTCTCTCTCTCTCTCTCTCTCTCTCTCTCATAAGTGACTTGGATAACTTGGAGCTACCGATTGGATGTCCCTAGAGCTCATGTACAGAGCCTGACCATCAGTGGTGAGATTTGGGGAAGGGGACTGTGATAGTTTGAGTAGATGTCCCCCAATAGAATTTATTATAATTGTAAATTCTCTCCAGCTTTCTGGCTGGAGGAGGTGTCACTTTGGCCTGGCCCCCTCCGGTCTAGCCTTGAAGTATTTCAAATTGGATGCAAAATACTAGGGATACATATGCAAAAGAACAGCCTGAACCCAAGTCTGGCAGTTCTGCTTTTTGGTGAAAGTGTGCTTGTTTGCTTCTGGAGGGGCTGTCTCTGTCTCTGCTTGGATCTGGGAAAGGGGGCCAGCCTTTTTCCTTAACTTCCCCTGGGTCTGTTATTTCAATAAATACCTTCCTCCCCAAAATTGTACCTGGTTTGGAGATTCTCCCAGCAACACAGGGACCTTAGAAGGTGAGAAGGTCCCACCATGGGATTCGAGCTTGCAGCAGTTCCCTTCCCTCCTGTGGCTGTGACAAAACACCTGAGCAGAGGCAACTTGTGCAAGGAAAGGGGAAATTTAATCATGGCCGGGTCAGCATGAAACAACAGACAACTGAGTATCACATCTTGTCACATTAGCTGGAAGGAAGCAGCAAGAGAGATCCACCCACCTCTGAACTCCCAGTGGGTAGACTAATAAACCTCAAGGTCTGGCCCCAGTGATACACCTCCTCCAGCAAGACTCCACCTCCCCAAAGCTCCACCAGCTGGGAGGATGAGACTTAATCACAAACACATGAGGCTAGCATTAAACCACCTTTACACAGAAGCCCACAGCACTGCTCCCGCAGCCACCATGAGAGAGCAAGGTGATAAAATGACCTGGGAACCAGGAGACAGGCCCTCCCCAGGTAGCAAGCCTGTTAGCACCTTGATCTTGCACACTCTAGCCTACTGAATTGTTGGAGATTAGTTTCTGCTGCTTTTCAGCTAACAGCTCATGACATCAAAACCCAAGTGTGCTGAGGGACTCAGCCATCCTCTTGCATGGTCCATGGTTACACCAGGGGCTGCTCAGGCTGTATCTGCTTTTCTTATAGTGAAGAAAAAAAAAAGAAAGACATTGCTTGATTATGTTCATGGAAGGGGTTCATAAAAGGGTGAATATTCTTTGTAGATACAAGAATGCCCATACTTTATAAGCCGATGAATACTTGTCTAATTGCCCTCCAAAAAGATTTGTGTCAAAGCCCAGCCAGGATTTCTCTCCTTGATGTTTTCTTTATTTCCTATAACAAATGTGCATCAGGGGTAAAGATGTTATGGTTAAGTGGGCAAAAATAGGCAAATAGAAAAAAAATCACATGAAAAGCAACACTGGGGTGAGGTGCCACAGCACACCATTGTTAATTTGTTTATTCATTTATTTACTTATCAAACCCACAAATACCAGAAAATGCCAAGTATTGACAAGGAAGGAGAAAACCTGAAGTCTCCACAGCTGCAGATGATCCTGAACCGGTGCATCTGCTGTAGGACACGGTACAGGGACTCTCCTAGTCACCAAAGACAGAATGAGCATGTCACATTATCAGCTCTACCTGGATCTATACCAGGGATTCAAACATGCATTTGGAGCCCATGTTCATAAGGGAGAGGTAATCAGTAGCTGGGTGGATAGGCAGAATGTGCTATACACATCCACTTCTCAGCCTTAGGAATGATCTTAGGAATGATATTCTGTAATTGCTCAATAGGGCTGAAGCTTACAGACGTTAAGGCAGGCACAGAAAGATAACTCTATGGTAGAAAGAATACCCATGCCTGTACTTCCCAGAGTCACCTAAAGAAGAGTTATTGTTTAAGGGGTAGGAGCTACAATCTATACTGGGGGAAAGTTCTAGCAATAAATGGTAGTGATGCTTGTGATCATAGGAGTGTGAGGGTGGTAAAGCCACCAAGCTGCATGTATACAACTGATCGACGAGAGAAATTTCATGTAAGGTATATTTTACACAATTTTTACACATTTTTAAACATGTTGTCAGCCAAGGAATATTGGCTAATGGTATGCATAGTGGTTGAAATATACCACACACTTAAGAAAGCAGAGTGAAAAATAGAAATCCCTGGGAAAGAGCAGGCCCAGCCAGCCTGTGGTGCTACTTAGCACTTGAATAACACTTTCATGCAGCTCCCAGCCCCTTCCCACCCCTTGCATGAGGCACACAAGTGACTCTCAGAAAAGAGGTGTCCTGTCAGGACTTCAGCCCTAGCTTTCAGGCTCCCACCCTGTGCTCGCCTGTGCACACACTGCCCCTTGGCAAGTGAAATGTAAACAGTGCTTGCAGAGATGGGTGTCTCCTGTCACTGTTGGAGAAGACTTGAGGTGGTCAGAGGATTCCTTCCCCTACAGTGGATGGAACGTGGCTGAAATCCTTGTAGCTTCAATGTCTATTAGTGTAAATCAAGCAATATTGTCTAGTATTTAAGAATGAGGTAAACTAGCCAGATAGGATTAGCCACAGGCTTGTGTTTCCCTAGGCAAAAGATGGTTTTTCATATGGAAAATAGAGTGCAAACCAAAAATAACTAACTATTGGAATGGAAGTCACATAGGATGAACATACTAACATGCCTGGAATCTCATCTCAAATATAGGGCGGCCAGAGAGCTCCTGCTTCTGCAATCGAAGGAAGCAAGCAGACTTTCAGCCTGTTCCCCAGCCAAGAGCCTTGCATTCGGAGAATTCGGTGCTTTCTGTATTTCTGGGAGAGTAAGTTGATGTTGGCACACAACTAGCTTTCTTTGGAAGGGTTTCCATGGAAAGGTGGTCATTAGATAAAACAAGAGCTGCATCATTCTGACTCCAGCACCGATGGGAGGCTGGGTCTTGTTATTTCTGAAACTCATTCCCAGCACAGATCTGGACTACTCCAAACTCCAAGGCAAAAATTTTCTTGTCCAGTTTCATAATATTGTTTATAAAATAAAACCAGTGCTTTACCATGTAGTTGGATTTTTTTCGAAAGCCTTTTCTACATTACTGGAGGTGGTCATGAGTCAGAATGTGATGTATTACATTTATTAATTTACATATGTTGAACCATCCCTGCATCTCTGGGCATTAAGTAGGCATTAAGTAAAGCCTACTTAATCGAGGTGGATAATCTTTTTAGTGTGTTCTTGAATTTGGTTTGCAAGCATCTATGTTCATCAAGGATATTGGTCTATAGTTTTCTAGTTTTATTGTGTCTCTGTTTTCGCTATCAGTGCAACACTAGCTTTATAAAAGTTAGGAAAATTTCCTTCTTTTATATTTTATGGAATAATTTGAGAAGCAATAGTTTCAGTTCTTCTACAAAAGACTGATAGAATTCTGTAGTGGACCCATCTGGCCCTAGAAATTTTACAGGGAGAATTTGTTTTGTTTTGTTTTTTAAAATATTTTATTTATTCATTTTCAAGCAGAGAGAGAAAGAGAGAGAGAGAGAGAGAGAGAGAGAGAGAGAGAGAGAGAGAGAGAATGCACTAGGGCCGTGGGTCTGGCCTATGTGGGTCCTGGGGAATTGAACCCGGGTCCTTAGGCACTGGAGGCAAGTGCCTTAACCGCTGAGCCATCTCTCCAGCCCGAGAATTTGTTTTTTATTCCCATGTCCATCCTGTTGCTTGTTCATAATCTGTGTAAATTAGCTCATGGCTCAGTGGTTAAAGGTACTTGCTACCAAAGTCAGCCAGCCCAGGTTTAAGCCCAGTTACCCATATAAAGATGCACAAAGTGGTACATGCAGCTGGATTTTGTTTGCAGTGACAAGAGACCCTCATTTGTTCATTCTCACTCTCTCTCCCTGTAAACAAATAAATAAAATATTTAAAATAAATAAATAACCTCATCTCAGTTCAGCTTTGGTAGGTCATATGCATCTAGAAGTTCATCTACTTCTTTTAGTTTTTCCATTTGATGAAATACAGGTTTTTTAAAAGTGTCCTTATGATTCAATTTCATATGGATCTGCTGTAATTTTTAAAAATTTATTTTCCTATTGATTAGGTCTTCTGTCCCTTTGGTTAATTTGACTAAAGTCTTATCAATTTGTTTATCTTTAAAAAAAAAACAACTTAAGATTCTCTTAGTTGTTGTTTGTTTGCTTGTATTTCATTGATTTATGGCCTGATTGTAACTATTTCTTTTCTGTCTGGTATTTGTGGGTTTGGTTTATTCTTGGGGTTTCCCTAGAGCTTTCAGGTACATCATTAAGCTATTTACTTGAGATGTCTCTGTTTTTGTAATGTAGGCATTTAGAGCTATACACTTTCTACTTAGGACTCCTTCAAAGATTCCAAAGTCCCACACCTCCCCCACCCCCCTTAATAGCACCAGCTGGAAAACAAAAATTCAGAACATTGGCCTGGGGGGACATTTTAAATTCAAATCATATCAACACATTATGATTTTTGTTTGTTTGGTTTTACTTGAGGCTGGGTCTCATTTTAGTCAAGGCTCACCTGAAACTTTCTCTGCATCCCAGCCTGGCCTCAAACTCACATCAATCCTCCTGCCTAAGCCTCCCTAGTGCTAGAATTAAAGGCATGCCACAACATATTAAAATCACTTAGAAGGTGTTAAAAATACCTGAGCTCCATCCCCAGAGATCCCAAAATTTAGCAATTTTGTACGTGTCTGGGATATTTCAGAAATTTTCCTACCTACCTGGTATGTAGAGAGGCCTCAGAGACATGCCTGTTCTCAGGGACTGCTAGCCTTTCCTTCCCAGGCATCTGAGACCCTGGCCAGCCACTGTCAGCAAGTGCTGCACCTTATTCCAGCCTCTTAGTGACAGATGGGTAACTCTGATGTCATCATCCCACCTGAGCCCCTATGAAATGAAGCATCACCTCCAGATTCTACCAATCTATGAAATGCCAATTTCTACATCATCTAAGGTGATAGAAAGCTTCTTAACAAAATTATGGGATGAAACTTTTAATCTCTCGACATCCCATTCATTTATTTGCATTTTATATCCCCTATAAGCTGATATCTTGCAAGCCTCAGATAGGCCCGAATTGATCTGAACAGTTCCCAGCTCACTCGGAGAGTAAGCATTGAGCACCTCATGTACACACAGTGTTGGAGTCAGTGTGTTCGCAGGCTTCTGGGGGAATCGGGCATTATGTTAGGTGTAGAGGCATTAGATGTTTGAGATGAATCCCAGAAAGCGCTAAGCAGCCTCTGCTGCCATATACAATATGACCGCTGGTTTTTTCCATTCAAAGTTTCCCAATGGTTCTGTCTTCAATCACTTCATCACTTGGGAAGTTTTTATAACTGCCCTGTGAAATCACCACCTAATGGACCCTAAGGTGACAGTGATATTTATCACAGTGTTCTATTCTGGTAATGACTTGAGTTTCTCTCTCTTGCCTTTTGCCAAGGCAGCCTGGCTTTCTTAAAGCCTACCTTGTACTTGTCCAGATGGCCTCATACTTCATGGTGCTGTTAGAAGTGACATCCCCAGTCTCCACCCATCAGACGCAGTGATAGGCTGGCACCTTTCAAGGTGACAGTGTTGTGACAGAGGCGGAGGGGAGAGTGCGCTCACCGGCAAAGATAAGAAATGGGGTATCATTTGGTCTGTAAGTTTCATCCCCGATACTGATTATGGTTTCAAATTGCCCATGGATCAACCCGTAAGTGCTGCAGAATAGGAGAACTGGCGCTAGCCAGCACTTGACTTCTCAATTACAGATACATCTCTTCTTCAGTGTGGGCCAGCCTCCATTCATAACCCCCCACCCAGCATCTCTGCCTCGCATTGTCTCCCTGGCCTGGGAAGCCCTCTCGCCCAGAAAAGCCCACTTCATAGATGCTCCATGGCATTTACTCAGGACACATATGTAATGTGAAACTTTCTAGTCACCACATTAGGGGAACAGACGGAAACACACAACATTAAGTCTAACAACATGCTTTTATTCCTTGATGTCCACGTGGGATGGGGTCTAGAATTTCCCCCAAAGACACCAAAATCCATGGACGCTCTAGTCCCTTATCCTAAAGAGTATAGTGTTTGCCGATAGTCTTGTGCATTCTCTCATATCCTACGCGTCATCTCCGAGTCACGTGCAGTACTGCATAGAATGTAAGCATTATACAATTGTTCCACTCTGTTGTTGAGGGATTGGTGTCCAAGAAAAAAGAAGGCTCAGAACAGATACAAATTTTTCCAGTATCTTCCACTCACATGTGGTTAAATTTTCATATACATGGAAGGCCAAATATATCTCTCATTTTTTATATTGTCATTTAAACATGTCAACTTTATAAAGTCTCTCAAAGTTTATACAAACCTGGAGGTTTTGGAGTTCTTTGCTTTTCTCCAGGATGCCAAGTCCTAGTGGCTTTGGAGTGTCCCTAATTTTCTCAAAACTCACTGAAAGGTGACTCTTCTACAAAGCATGCTCAACAATGCCAGTTTCTGGAAGCATCCTTGAGGCTCCCAGAGTGCTGGGCTGGCTCCTCATGGTGAAGCAATCAGGGCAAACATGCAGACTGACAGCCTGCTCTTTGAGAAGCAGAAGAGGCAGGAACCCCAAACCTCCAGGCTTAGAGTTCTGGATTAAAGCAGGGACCCCAAACCTCTAAGGCTCAGAGTCCTAAAGGTCATGTCACCTCACTGAGTTATCCAAGTAGGTACCAGTACTCCAGTCTTTCCAAAGGTTCACAGTTTTATTTCTAGACATTTTATAAGCTTGGCAACAAGGAGTTTAGCTTGCTCACCTGAGTGTACATGTCCTGGTGGTGTGGGGTCTTCCTGTGTTCTCCCTACTCTGAGCCTCGGCATGGTGTGTATGTGTAAGGCAGAGAATAAGCAGGTTCACAAAGAGAAGGAAGGAGAGACAAAGTTGTTTACTCTTAAATATACATTTTCCCTGGAGTCAGCAAAATCCAACCAGCATGCCTATGAAACTGTGCTTGCGTATGTAGTACAAATAAGACAAATGAGTTCTAGCTTGAGTGATCCTTAAAGAGACTAAGTCCACCTGTGGGCTGGAGTGCGGGCCATTTCCAAGGTGGGTCTTGGAGGTGCAGACAGAAAGTTAAAGATATTTGAGGTGGAACCGATAGGGACATTTAAGGGTGGCAACAATTGAGTCCGAGAGCCATCTTCTCCAGAGGCCTGTGGATCCCTTGCACACTTTATGGGCCCTTGAAGTTTGGCTTATGATGGGTTAATAATTAGATACTCCTTGTGCATAGTTCAAGTGAAGGCCGCTAGCTATGACTTCACTTTGGCTGGGGTTTCCCTGTAATCCATTTAGCAAATTAAAGAGATTACTGTGATCGGTGCCATTATCTCCTATTCTCTTGCGGGTGAACCACTTAACCTGTGCTTAATTGAAAGACACAGAGAGGGTACAGTAACAAATCCAATCAAAAGGAAGGGGCAATAGGATCTGTGGGCCAAACAAATGATCGGAGCTGAGCTCACAATAGCAGATTAGAGGTGAGATCAATTAATTAGGAGCTATTGTAGGCGTTGGGCGGTTGCCAAGGTTTCTAATAGCTAAGCTATGGTGCCAGCTCTGTTTAGGGGGATTTTAATGGCTGGGAGTTGATGCGGTTATTTCAATAATTACTTACTTTTATAATTACTTCATTAGAATACTAAACGTATTACTTCAACAAGGGAGATCTTTATCCACACACAACCACCCATATGGGAGGCTACACCCTCCAAGAGAACAGGCTTCTGTTTGTGAGAGGCAGCAGTCTGGAAAGAGCTGTGTCCACGTGGTGCTGTTGATATATATTAAGTACCTCTTAGGCAAGGCCCTGGGCCAGTTTTAATGAGACACTGTCTTTGGGGTGGCCATAAACACACCAGGAAAATGTCATAGCCATTCTCTAAGGCTTAGGATGAATCTTTGCAGGAGGCATGTATCAGATCCAGTTTTGAAAAGTCCAGTTATTTCAACCAGAAAAGGAATGAATACAGGGAATTCCGTCTGGGTCTGGTGCTACCTGGCTGAGCTCAGGTACAGCCCTTTCTCTTTCCCTTCTTTAACCACACTGGACTCCTTCTTCAGCTTGGGATTCTCCAGCCTCACTCTCAGGGACTATCCCCTCTGTCTGCAATGTCACCTTGAGGTGCCATATGACTGACAGGATCCTGCTTGCTTCACACCTTTGTCCCCACTGCCTGGTTTATCACTGTTGCTGTCCTTTCTGGCACTATGATTATTTTGTTGTTGTTTTTCTTTGTTACATGGTGCTGAGAGTCAAAGCCAGGACTACACATGCTAGGAAGCACTCCACTGATGAGCCGCACCCCAGCCATTTCTTCCCCTTTCTCTGTTTTCCCACTTCTCTCTTCATAGCACTTTAGTTTTAAAATACAAATTAGTCACTCAGTGTGTTTATTGTTTATCTCTTCACACTGTAACTTAAGAAGCCCACAGGCAGAAGCCTGTGCCTGGCTTTGTTTATTCATGGATCCCAAGAGATTAAATCAATGCTTGGAGTAGAGATGATATTAACTAAATATTTGGTGAGTGAACTCAGTGCTGAGCAAACCGTGGGCGAGAGGAGGCCAAAGCATGTCACTAGGCTTGGGAGTTCAAAACCCACCCCTGCATGTACTGTCAGGGCTAGGGCTGGTTCTCCCACTGAACACCTCTGGGAGACATGTCTGCCCCCTTCACCTTCCCACTCCAGTGTAGACTGTCTGGAAAGTGCAGTATTTATAGTTTCAATGTTTCCAAATCATATCAGAGTGAAGAAGAGGCTGGGGAAATCCACCCAGCTATGTCACACTGCACTTGGTCACGAGCAGCTCAGATGGTCACCTAAGTCTCTTTAGGTTTCATAAATAAGTTTTCCAGCCAAGCTCCTGACTGGGAAGCCATGTTTTGCTCTTGTCATCCCTGAGGGCTGTTCACAATGCAGTACTAGGAAGGCCAAAAGTGAGTGAAGTCTTCAGGAAGCCGATGCCCTATGCTGAAATCGTGTCTGTCACCTCAGCTCCTGCCACCCAAGAACGCAGAGCTGGGCTTGTGGAAACCAGTCAGAGCTCCAAGGGCCTTTTTTGTGGCAGACCATTCTCACCATCACTCCCAGTCCACAGAGGTTGGAGAACCTGAAATAAGTTCTTTTGATATTTGGGGCCTAACCCCAGGTGGAAATTCTTTGGGTTCTTGGTGTCTCCACATGAGTGCCATACCAACCTGACAGTAGGCCACCTCATGGCTGAAATGAGCATGCATTACGGACACCACTGTCTGCGAATATTTACTCCCTGGAAATGGAGTGCTTGCAACCCTGTTGAGCCAGACTGTCTCCCTGACACGCCTTGTGAAGAAACAGAGGGATTGTAAACCGAGGGTCAATAATGTCACCACTGTGGAGCTTTGGCCCTGACTGGAGGACCCCATCATCCACTGCCCAGTCATCTCCAGGGCTGGGCCATGAATGACATGCAGGGGCCTGACATGATGTTGGAATGGGTGGTGAAGGGCACTGCTGGACAGCTTAGTGATGGCATTTGCTGGCACCTGTCCCCTCGTGCAGCCTTCTCCCATGTGTGTGCATGGAGCTGGCCTGATGACTGTCTTCTAGCACACACATGGATCACATAGAAGTAATGGCATCCTGTTCCCGAGGTTAGGCTGCAACAGACATGACTTCAGCTATTGCAGTCTCCTCCCCCTCCTGCTCTTCCTCTTCCTCCTCCTCTTCCTCCTCCTCCTCCTCACTAGAGAGGCCCATGATAACTGAGGACTCATTGAGGAACTAAGCCCCACATCTAACAGGAGCTGAGTCCTCTCAAGGAGCACGTGAACTTCAAAGTGACTGTCCTCTCAGGCCTTAGTATGACCACAGTTGGTCAGCACTTTGCAAGCAGAGGACCTGCTAAGCTGCATCCAGACTCCTGGCCCACAGAAAGCATGCCACAGAAAGGCTGGTGTGTTAGGCACTAAGTTTTGGGTAATTCTGCATCCATGGTGGTTGCTATCCAAACCCATTCTGTTACTCACTAATCATGAGTCTCTTCGGTTAAATCTATTTTAATTAATACATTAAAATATAAAATGTGAGACTGTAGAGATTGCTCAGTGGTTACAGAAACTTGCGAAGCCTGATGGCCTGGATTTGATTCCTCTAAACCCACATAAAGCCAATGCACAAAGTGTTGCATATGTCTGAAGTTTATCTGTAGCAGAAAGAGTTCCTGGTGCGCCAAAATTCTCTTGATCTTCCTCATTCTCTTCCCATCATTCCCTCTCTCCCTCTCTCTCTCTCTGTCTGTCTCTCTCACACACATACATACACACACAAATAAATAAAATAAATGCTTGCAAAATATAAACTGTGCACTTATTTATGGAGTACAGTGTGATGCTTCAAGATGCACAATGTGTAACATTCCGGTTAAGCAAATCTGTCCCCTCCAACCTGTATTGGCTCATTGTGGTAAAAATATTCAAAATCTTTTCTACTATCTTTCTGGAAGTGCTCACATTATTGTTATATGTAGTCACAGAAACACACCAGAATGTTCTGCTCCTGTTTACCCTGCTCTCGTTGTTTGAAGTGCTGGATCTAGAACCCAGGGCTTCACACAGGTTAGAGAAGCACTCTCCCCTGAGCCACACTGTCGTAGTTCCCTTCATGTTGCTGGGACAAAGCACCTGATGGAAGGAAAGGTTTTTATTTTGGTTTACAGTCTTCAGGGGAAACTTGATGATGGCAGGAAAAAGCATGCATGAGCAGAGGCTGACGTCACCTCTGACACAGCAGGTGGAGAGCTCTAGCAAGGGGGAGCTGGCTCTAACACCCCTAAGCCTGCTGTCAAAAACACACCTCCTTCAGCAAGGCTCTACCTCCCAAATTCCCACCAACTGGGGACCTAGCCTTCAGAATACAAGAATTTATGGGGACATCTGTTCCCAACCACCGCACACACCAACCCTCTTCACTCTTCATTTGGAGATGGCCTCACAAAATTGCAGAGGCTCCTTTGAAGTTCATGTTGTAGCCTAGACTGGCCTTGAACTTGCAATTTCCTGCCCTCTCCTCTTACGTACTGGGATGAATGGCAAACTTTTTATTTAGGTGGTGTTTGTTTACTTGTCTTTATGGCCTCCTCTGCAGTGCTTCTGATGCTTCTCCTGCCCGGCCTCTTCCTCCTCCAGGACTTTATGGGTTGGTTTCCTACAACTCCTCTCTCCTCAGAGCCTATCTAGAAATGTCAGATGTCCCCTGGAACCTCAGTTCAATGTTCTGCCATCCAGGACTCCTGGAGTCTTTCTTTATGATTCTAGCCTCTGCAGATCCATTTATTGTTCACATGCTCCTCGCTGTTTATCTGCATGCTTTCATAATACCAACCCGCTCGATAACGACGTTCCAACCTAACGTTCCCAACAGCCTGGCAAGGTTAGTGGTTGCACAGTTCACAGGAAACTGAGGCTCAGGAAGACTTGAGTCCACAGCACTGAGTGTCCCTTCACTGGACTGCTTCTCTGAAGTCTGCATTTTTACTTGAATACATAGATTTTGTGAGAAAATCACTATCACGTCAACTATCTCTCTTTGTTAAGAGGAGAGCAGAGAGACTGTCCTCAAGACAATGAGAACAACTTCCTCCTCCCTACAAGCAAGGGCAGTGACTAAGCAGTTTGCCTCTCACTGTGTGACCTGGAGTTGTCAGCTGTATTTGTGACCACACACACACACACACGGTCACAACCAACCAGTGACACAGGTCCCATTTTTGGGCTGAGCACATCACTGGGGATGGGAAGAGAGGCAAACCTTCTTGAACCAAGTGAACTCATGCTGCTTGGTGTCCCCTCCCCCAGAGGACACACGCTGACCCCCTCTCTCCATCGGCATTTCTGATCTGATGTGGCTTAGTGTTGTCCTTGTGCCACTTTCTTCCTCTGTTTCTACTTATGAGAAAAAGAAGCTAAATTTTTGGAAGAAGCAATTGCTTTACAGGGAGCCCCAAGGCTGCACTCATATCAAAGCTAAATAAGCCTTCATTCAAAGGGATGTTGGTCCCTGGGGCCAGAGCTGAGGTCATTAGGAGGGCAACAGGAGGGGTGCACCCAGTAACTGCTCCCTTCCTTCCATCCTGGCCGCGTTGATGGACACCCTCCACCTCCTTTGGGATCTGGCTGAGCAGCCCTCCCCAGCTTCCAGAATCACTGGCCAATTCCAACTTCTTTTGTAGGCATTTCAAAGAATTCAAGGGATCACTCTCTTTGCCAAATGATGAAATGCATGGAAAGCTTTTTGTAAATTGGAAAGTGTCCTACTTAAATACAGTCACTTACATATTGCATACTTTCCATTATTCAATTTTTAGAAAAAAGTAATGCCCAGGAAAGAACAAACTTGGGACATGGTTGCATCTTATGATGGAAGCAGCGTCTTCTGTTCCTCTTTGCTGCAGTCATGCAAAGCTGGGCATGCTCAGACAGTGCAACACTGAATGCAGCGAGCACAGGAAGGTGGGGTGGTGGGAGAAACCTCGCCATTGCATTTGTCACAAACTTGGTAAAGTCTTTCAAATAGAATCCATTTTTCAAAGAAGTTAACTATCTAGAGAGTCCACACAGTTAAAAGTTGCAAATTCAGTGCTAAAAGCAAGTGTTAAAAAATGTTTTTTAAGGGCTGGAGAGATTGCTCAGCGGTTAAGGCACTTGCCTCTAGTGCCTAAGGCCCTGGGTTCAATTCCCCAGGACCCACATAAGCCAGACCCACAAGGTGGTGGCCCTGGTGCGCTCTCTCTCTCTCTCTCTCTCTCTCTCTCTCTCTCTCTCTCTCTCTCTCTCTCCTTGAAAATGAATAAATAAAATATTTTAAAAAAATGTTTTTTAAGCAAGTGTCAAATCCAACACAAAATTGTCAGAGAAACAAACCCAAGCTACAGATCTCAGAAGGGCGCTTCAGGGAATTGCTGTGTGGGCTACAGGCCACGCTTCATTTACTAATGAATTTTGTTCTCACTGCAGCCCCAGCTTGGAAAGAAAGAAGGGAAATAGCTAAAATGCTCTGTTCTGGAATATAAGAAATGAAACTAGAAGCAAAAAAAAAAAAAAAAAAAAAAAAAAAAAAAAAAGATCACACCACCTGTGTTTGATTCCCTGGTGCCCAGGTAAAGCCAGATGCACAAAGTGGCACAAGCATCTGGATTTCAGTTGTAGAGGCTGGAGGACCTAGTGCATCCATTCTCTCTCTCTCTGTCTCTATCTCTCTCTCCTTGGAAATAAAATATTTCAAAATAAACAGGGTTCACCAGTTAAGGCATTTGCCTGCAAAGCCTAATGGCCCAGGCTCAATTCCCCAGTATCTATGTAAAGCCAGATGCACAAAGTGGGTGCATACATCTGGGGTTCTGTTATAGTGGCTCGAGGCCCTAGTATACCTCCTCTCTCTCTCTCTCTCTCTCTCTCTCTCTCTCTCTCTCTCTCTCTCTCTCTCTTTCTCTCTCTCTCTCTCCTTTCAAATAAAATATTTACAGAAAAAGCACACCCAGTTGCACTGGTCCTAGTAACCTTTGAGCCCAGGGTGGGAGTCAGCCTGGCTTCCCTGTGGGAGGCTGTGCCCCCAGGTGGTGTCTTCTTGGTTCATGACTAACTTGGCACAGACCAGCGTTCTCTTCCAGATATGTTTCCATCCTGGGATCTGGATAAAGCAGACACAAGCACCCATTGCCACCAGCAGAGAGAACTTGTCACCCTCTGCAAATACCTACTTCTGAATAGCTAAGCCCAAAATTTCTGCTTTAAATTGTGCCTGTGGACATGTTTCCCTTCCTTCCCCCTAGACTTCCCTTCCCTTTCACTTTCCCATCCGGTGGCCATTCCTAGGAAGCATAGGACATGGTCCCTCTGTGCTCCCCACCCCTGACACTTTTCCTGTGCTTAGAGAGCTTCTTTTCAGGGATAATTATCCCAAGAGCCAATGGTGAGAAGAGAGTTACACCGTCCCCGATAGAGGCAGTGCTTTCTGGTGCATGTCGTTGCCTGGATCAACAGATGTGTGGCTGGATTAGAACTCAGGTTCAGCCATACTTCAGCTCTTGGAAGAGCTCCATTCCCCATAGAGTTAGTGTGTCTAACGGTCCTTTCCCATGACCATGAAGACCTGTCCCAGAGAGACTCTGAGAGCAGAACAAGATGTGTATGTAACACGCCGAGGATAATGGCAGTTGCTTGGCAAATGCTTGGGGAAACCGGCTCCGTTAACGACAAGATTTCCTGCATCCAGCCAGGGCCTATGCTCCCCATCACCATCAGCTCCTCACAGCCATTCTAATAGGCTGTCTGTCAGCTGATGGCTTTATTACGTGCTCATATATGTTGTCTGACAAAGCCCGGCTGTGAAGAGGTTTGGGAGAACAACATGGTGCACTATCATTTATTAAACTCCAGCTGAAAAGGATTCTGCCTTCTGCATCTCACACCCACTGGAAATAATTTCACTTGACTTCATTAAGCTTGAAGAATTGCACTTTTTGTTCACCCTGTTCCTCCTCATACTTATTTAGCTTTACAACTCAAAGGATAATTGCTCTATGAACAAATGTTTATAGCATTAGGAGTGGGAAGGATGGGAGGGAAGCTAAGGACGTTTTTTTTCAACATCTGGGCTATTCCTTTAAGTTTCTTAGAAGTTCTAAAGAGCAGTGGACTGAGTCACAAGTAATAGTTTGGAAATCACACAACATTTTCATTTGTTTGCCACTAATAAACAATTCTTTTGCAAAAGACTCCAAGACCCTGTGAGGAAGGAGACGCCCAACTCCAGTAGCTGAAGGGAGGCAACCATGATTCTCAGCTGTGAAGAAATGTTAGCTTGACTAGAAATCGGGAAGGGTTCTGCAAGTGCCTGTGGACCCCCGCCTCCCCACTGCCACACACACACACACACACACACACACACACACACTCCTTAGCCCAGAGGGTGAGTGTAAGAGAACTTTCTAGAGATCATTCTTTTCTTCAGGTTGCTTTAAGGGTGTGCTCTAGGCTGCACTGCACTGAAGTACACTCCCCACACCCAAGAATGGCATGGAGATAGGCCTTAAAGAAGCAATCCGGTTAACAGATGTCAGAAGAAGAGTCCAACATGCTGTCCTTCCTTCCTTATATGAAGGAAGGCAAGATGAAAGCAGACCTGAGCAAGAGGAAGACTGTGCAAAGATACCCACAGGCTGCTCCCTGAGAGCCAGCATCAACCCTTCAGGAGCGAATCTCCAGCTCCGCTCTGCGGAAGATCAGATGGGTGTGGGAGCCTGAGCCCACAGCCTGTTGTTGGGCAGCAGTAGCATACTACATCATAGGACATGAGTGATGGCTTAGAACTGCTTCCTGCTTCTCTCAAAACATGCAGAAAGCTTTGCAAGTTCCAGGAGGCTCCAGCAGGGTATACAGACCAAGGCTCAATGCCCCTCACTCTTGATGCACGCACTCATGCCCTTGCTGGCATATCCTGCCTCCACTGTGTGGCTCTCCTTGAGACTGAAAAGTGTGTTTAAACTTTCTGCTAGTCCTTTTTCCTCCTCCTCTTCTCTCCCTTCCTCCCGTTCCCTCTAGAACACAACTTGGGGGCTGGGGAGATGGCTCAGTGTGTAAAGGCTCTTGCTTGCAAAGCCTGTTGACCGGAGTTCAAATCCCCAGTACAATATAAAACCAGATACACAAAGTGGCTCTGGGTTTCATACGTAGTGGCAAGAGGTCCTAGTGTACCTATATATATTGTCTCTCTCTCTCTTTCTCTCTCTCTCTCTCTCTCTCTCTCATACACACACACATAAATAAATACTATTTACAAAGAAAGAGCATAAACTTTGTGACCCAGTGATATACGCTCCTTGGAAATTATACATGAAATGATACTGTCATCACTCACTGTGCACACAATCCACTGCCTGCCCACATAGTGCTGAATGAAGGCAAGAGTGTCGTGCTGAAGAGACAGCTCTGTCTACTGCTCGAATCGCCCACATCACATGGGCAAATTTTACTCCACAAGTCCCTCAGCTTCTCCTTTGGAGAAACATGGAATTGAAATATAGGCCAAGATGATCTTTCTGATTCATCCATGTGATCCTGCGATGATCCTAGTCTATCTACTCCACAGAGGACCCAGGTGCACATGGGCAAAGCCAGCGCCCTTTGGGTTGGGAGACCCAACTCTTTCTTGAATATGACTTCAAACACTGTGCACTGTGCATCTGCAAACTGACTTAAGCAATGCACGGCCTTTGCACTGGCCGATGACTGAAGGGAAAACTAGGAGTCCTTCGCTGGACTCTTTCTTACGTGTTGTCAAGACACCTGCTCCAGGCATGGGGATCATAAGCCATAACTTAAAAGCCATGTGTGGAAATGCTGGAGCCAGATGTTTGATGTTTCTTCCAAGCACAGCTTGTTTCCACACTGTCTTCCAACCAATGCCTCAGTTTGGAGGATAACCAGCAAAACCCTCTGAGGTTGTAAGAAGGGGCTTCACCTGCCAGTCTGGGCTGTGGGATCGCTATAGCAACCAAGCATAAATCAAGGAAATGGCCCCTTTTGTAAGTTGGTTAATAGGCACAACATGCTTCTTTAGAAAACCTCACCATTCTTTCAATAGACTGTGATTGACAGTCGGTCTTTTCTTCAGACACATACTCACATTCACATGTAGTAGCAGCTTGTATGGCCGTCTTCAGGCTAATTTATTACCCTTTAAAGATCTGGCTAAGAAAAAATGGCTCTCAGAACAATGTTTACATTCAGAGGCGTGAGCTCAGAGCCAGGAGAGAGCATCCCTTTGTTCAGAACCTGGAATATTAATCTTTAACCCAGGACTTTAACTTTCCCCTCTCACGGGGTTCCTTCCAGCCTCTCCTCTCACTGAAATTTCACCAATATAGTCTGACGTTGTTTCCAAAGTGTGTGAGAGAGGAGCATGTCTTCCTCTCATTCTTTGGCCAAACCTTAATGAAGATGTATTCTTTCTCAAACTCTCTGTCCTTTGCTTGGAGAAGGCTGTGCTTTGGGGATGGCTAAGAATGGGTGGCTCTAGTCCCCGGTGGGAGATCCCGGCAAAGCAGCAACGACACAGGGTGCTCTTCATGGCAACACAGGGAGGAGAGGCTCATTAGATGGTGAACCGGCCCTCTACCCCAAGATGTGCATGTGAGGCATGTCCCACATGTAACGACCCACCACCAACCTTGCATTAGAGAGCAAAGACAAGATGGGGGGCACTCAGCACTTCCTTTTATGTGGGGGGCTGAGTGAGAATGCCAGAGCCATCTTCTTTTGAGATAGGAAAAGGGGGGAAAGCAATGAAAACAAAACAGTTAAACCATGTTTTCCTTTCTTAAGGCAGATGTTGAGATGAGAACTTTCTTCTGCAAAAAGATGAAGTAATTGCTGCTCTGTAGATTGTGCAATGCTCTGCATGGAGGATGGAGTGTGTGATGGTCTCCACGGAGGATGGAGTGTGTGATGGTCTCCATGGAGGATGGAGTGTGTGATGGTCTCCACGGAGGATGGAGTGTGTGATGGTCTCCATGGAGGATGGAGTGTTGCCTGTGTATCATGGATGCAGTTTGACAAGTGAGTAGTCAACAGATGTATTCGCTATCACTTCCTCAATTCTTTGTAACTCTAGTGTTATGAGTCCAGCCTCTTCCAGAGTAGCTTCCCTTTGAATATGGCCTCCTGTACACCATGAAATGGGCACTAGAGAGGCCTGAGCTGCTTTTAAATTGTACATATCTGAGTGTCCCCTTTGCCATCCACTGTTGGTTTGCTTGGAAGGGAAGCCTTGGCCTGTTTGGGGGTGGCGAGGTCACATAGAAAAGCTTTGTTTTAGAGTTTACCTGAAAATATTCAGATTTTGAAGGTCCCCCAGATGTCACTCAGACTAGACATGGTGTGTCAGAGGTCCCACAAGAACCGAAATAACAAAGTAGCATCCTCCCTCTATGGGCTCAGGAGGCTGGTTGCCCCTGTGTATAGTTAGAGACCTCATTGTGCCTTGGTACACTTAGTCACACACTGGGTCAGTAGGAGAGGCTTTTTCTCCTGCATGGTAGAGACTTCAGAGAGATAAAAGAGAGGTTTTCTTGTTACACACACTCACAAACCAGGTCAGACCCTTTCAGGTTATTTTTTTTACCAGAGACCTCTGTTTGTATCATGAGAGGCAAGATGCCCAAGACGTCATTGAAACGGTAAGTGAGGATACTTAAGTATCAGTGCTGGAATCCCAGCTCTTCCGCATGCTGATTGTGTCCTCATACAGTGACTCACCGCTGTGCTGTATTCTCATGTGTGCCATGAGATTATAATGCCATCTACTTTGTAAAGTCCTCAAGGTAAGTGAGAATTTCATAATGGGCCACTTAGAAAAATGCTTGTCATATCATGAGTCCTCAAATGTTAGTTGTTGGTGACCTAAAAGCACTTTTGTTAGAACTACACAGTGGTGCTCTTGATATGGTTGACTACAAGAATGCCTATGATTCAATAAAACACAACATTTTTCAAGTTCTGATGACATTTTAGAATCCTGAACAAAAGAATTCCCCAAGGCTAAAGGTACTCCATCAAGAAATCCCAGAGACAGGAAACAGCCGGTGTCTGTGGCAACATCATATCATTTTTCTGAATCTTGCAAGGCCTGGCACCTCCATCCTGTGGCCTGCTGGGTGGAAATACCCTGGAGATGTTCAGGAGCTCTGGTGCAGAGGCTGTGTGCGTGCCGTCTTTTCTCTGCCCCCAAATGAACTAGTTTACCCACTACCCGTGCTGGTTGACCACTCCTCATGTGTTGTAAGGGTTCTGTTTCTGACAGTGAGCATGACAGCTTCGGCTCCTGTGTCAAGCACAAGAGGTGAGCTGGATGATCAAGCCAAGAACTCACCAAGGGAAACAGCACAGGTCCCAGAAAGAAGCTCCTCTGAGAAAGTTGTGAGGCTGCGATGATCACTCAGTGGTTAGAGATGCTTGCTTGCAAAGCCTGCCAGCCCACGTTCAATTCCCTAGTATCCGTGTAAAGCCAGATGCACAAAGTGGTGTATGCATCTGGAGTTTGCAGCAGCAAGAGGCCTGACACACCCATACCTTCTCTCTCTTTCTCTCTCTCTTCTCTCTCCTTGTAAGTAAATTAAATTATAAGTAAATACATTAAAAAGGAAAAAGAAGCATGTTGCCAAAAGATCAGAATTTACCAACAGAATAAAAACCAAAGGGGCAAGAGGTGCCACATTTTGATGTTGGCATGTTTTAAGAACATTTCTACATGTTATATATTTTTTTGTGAAGCAAGGTCTTGAAGAGAGATACTTGAACCCCAAGAATGTCAGGACATCACGCAAGGCCAAGACACATCATCTTGGCGCTGAAGTTACTCCCACCTTCAATCAGTCAGCATCTAGTAAGGAAAAACAGAATTTAATAGAGAGAATTGGTCATACGTGTCAAGAAAGAAAGGAAAGAGGAGCCTGCAGAAATGAAACTCCCGGACACTAACCATGATGGCAGCCATCACCTCCCTAGATAAAGGGCAATGGGCAGAAGGGATGCCAGTGGAGATTGTGAAACCGAGTGGCCATGAGAGCTAAGACGACAGAGGAGCCCTCTCACCATACGGGAAGCTCCTTAATGCAGAGGGGAAGGTACCCAGGTTTCTCGTCCTATTGCATTGGTGAAACCTTTCAGAAAGTCAGTTGAGTATTCATGCTTCGCCAGTCTTTCACCCTCTCCTGAAGTAACGGTGAGAAGGAAAACTCGTAAGTTTTGCAAATTCATTCTTTTCCCTGCCTATTGAGTCTGCATTACATGATACAGTGCCCCGTTCACCTTGTTCTGTGCAATGAGTCCCATTTTGTCATAAATTTTACCTCTAAAGATAGATTTAATTCACATATTTTCCACAAGTTATGTCCTGTAACCCTAGTGGTAGGTCATTTGCCATGTAAAAAGGAGAGCTCTTAAGTTCTTGAGTTCAAATCTGGGTGGGTTGATGTTTACTCCAATATCCACGCATTGAAACTTCATCCCTGGTGTGTTGCTATTGAGGCGAGCCTTTAGGGAGGCGATTTGGTCTTGAGAGCAGTGGTCTGGTATATGAGATCAGTGCCCAAAACAGAGCCCATTCTGCACTTCATCTATGTGAAGACACACTAAAGAGGTAACATCCATGAGGAAAAGACGTTCCCCAGACAGCACCTCTCTGCTCTACCTTGACCTTCTATATCCAAGCCTCCAGGTCTGTGAGCAGTACTGTGTTCTTTATAAACTATCTACTCTCAAGCATTTTGTTGCAGCATCCTGAGTAGACTAAGCATTTTAACCCTTCGGATCTCCAGTTTCCCCATTTGCTCCATGGGATTAAGGGTAGCCCATCATGACCCTAACATCCAGGACTATATTCTTCTAAAGATTACCAGTTTCCCAAGGCCCTGATTTATATTCTGACATCAGTTGGCCCCTTTTACTTACTATGAAAAGATGACAAAATGGAAATATTTTTATCTTGGTTATGATGAGGGTATGCATATGTTAGATTTCAGATGCCAATTTAAGTGTGAAATGGGTCATTAAAGATAGAAAAGAATGTATTGAGAGAAAGTTCCTTGAGTCTGCAAACCACATCAGCTTCAGCAGCTGCAAGGAAATTTCAGATGGGTCAGGAGAGGAAAAGATACTCTTGTGAAGGATTTTCATATAGAGACAGGTGCTTTGCTTCATATCCATACTAAGGTCCTTCTCAAGAAAGTTGTCAAATTGATTAATTTGACAATATGGCTGGCTTTCAAAATCAGAGAATTTGGAGTTTAGTTGGCCTGTCGATTGCATTGAAGGCTTCAGTCCATAATGGACGGGGAGGATGAGCATGAGACGGATGTTCAAAAAGCTTGGAAAGACTTTCATCCCCACAGTAGAAAATCTGATGGTAAGCAAGCCTTGCAGAAAGAAAGAAAGAAAGAAAGAAAGAAAGAAAGAAAGAGAGAGAGAGAGAGAAAGGAAAGAAAGAAAGAAGAGTAAGGGAAGAGAACAGAACAAAAGAAAAGACATTTTCTTGCTGCTGCAAGAAGAGAGGAAGAGGAGGAGAGAAGAGAAAAAAGGAAAAAAGAAACCAAAAGAAAAAATATTTGTCTTTTCCAAAGAAGCTGGCAATGTGGCTTTTTTTGTTTGTTTGTTTTGGTTTGGTTTTGTTTTTTTGAGGTAGGGTCTTGCTCTAGCCCAGGCTGACCTGGAATTCACTATGTAGTCTCAGGGTGGCCTTGAACTCACGGCGATCCTCCTACCTCTGCCTCCCGAGTGCTGGGATTAATGGCGTGCACCACCACGCCCGGCCGGCAATGTGTTTTTCTGGGCTAATGATATCCATGAGAAAAGCAGGGTGTGAATTGCCTTCACCATTCTCTACCCTGGAAACCCAGTCAAACTCTCTTCCTATGGACAAGTTTGTTCCTCATCTGTGATCTGGTGACTATCGTTGTTCATTCCTCTTGAAGCTGATATGGTTTGGGCATCGATGTGGTGAGCATGGTACCTATTGGGTAATAGCGTTTTAAAAGTCTTACTCTGTTATTGTAACTTCTGGTGGTAGAGGTGTGGATGAGAACAGTGGCCTGACCACTGAAGTGATTGGGCGTGGAGTGTCCACCTATTTCCCTTCCCGATTGTTTGGTGGTCAGTTTGTCATTGTTGCGACTGGATCCCTGAAAGAAGCAGCCTGAAAGGGAGAAGCTAGTTTGGCTCCCAGGTTCAGAGGGTGCTGGCCACAGGAACTTGACTCTGTGTTACTGGGGGCCACTGGGAGACAAAACATCATGGTATGGTGTGGAGGAGGAGTCTGCTCACACGGTGACAAGCAGGAATCAGAGTAACAGACAGTAAGTGGCCAACTCCAGTGGCCTCCAGTGAACTTCTAAAGTTTTCAGAACATCTGAAAATAGTGCCACCCATTACAAACCACCAAATATTCAACACACAAGCTGATGGGGGACATCTCATATCCCAAACCGTCACATTGTTTAATTCAGCTCAGAGGATGAATCTCTAATCTGACATTGAACATGTTGCCACCATGATTACTAGCACTTAGAAGTCTCTGTTAAGTTTGTTCTCTTACCTGAATCCATAATGCATTTCAGTGAACCAGACATCTCCTTGGCAAGCTGTTCCCAGTAGAGCTCCATCCCCTGCTACCTGGAGAGGTTATCTAACATGGGTGAGGCATGGGCAGTCCATGAAGTCCACCACCTAGATGTTTTCTGAGGCCTTTCCCTCCATAAAGTCCAGGGTGTAGAGAAAGAGTTAAGTGGACCTAGAAACTTCATCTGGCAATGCTCACTTCTAAGGGTTCCACAGATATAGATCTTAGGAAATTCATGGACATCTTTTTTTTTTTTTTTTTTTTGGCCAGGTGGAATGCATCCATGCAAGTATACATCTTTCTTAAAAGAGAGTCTATTGATTTCTTCTTTCTCTCAACTGGTCAAACAGCTGGCTTTGGATAAAGTAAGAGAATTCAGGCTGGAATCACTACAGCAGAACAGTCCGACCTACCACAGAAACTGATGTTAGCCAGAGGAAGGAACTCACAGGCAACTCACGCAGCCCCACCTCCTCCCCTCCATGCTGGACACATCCAGGGTCCAGAAGCCCCTTCTCATCTTCCCAGCTTAGCATCTCCCCTTCATTTTACTTGGGGTTTATATGATTCAAAGGCATTCCTGCCTTCACAGAGATATCATTGATGACAAATTCATAAGGACTGTGGGCGGTTTGTTTTCTTGTCATCTGAAACAACTTTTATCAAAACCAAATTCATAAAGAAAGCATCATCTTGTACCAGAAAAGGCATATCTTCATGGGATTTTTTTCTCTTTCCCAAGATATCAAGCTATAAAGTATTACTTTTTCCCGTTGGCTTTGCCCCCTATTAAAACACAAGTCAATCTACGCCCACCTTCCTGTCTTGTCTGTTGCATGGCGCCTAATCAGACGAGATAAATCACTCAAAGGGCATTTATCTTTATCCAGATTGTTTTCATATTTTTTATGTTGTTCTAACATTTTTATTTTAGTGGGTTCTTTTTGGGGGGTTATGAAGAGGTTCAACTGCTTTAAATGCCTGGTGGGGATAGGAAGAGCTGCTTTCACTTGTGTGTGTGTGTGTGTGTGTGTGTGTGTGTGTGTGTGCATATGAAAGACATTAATTTTTAATTTACTCTGTTTACCTTGAGAAACTGCCAGGGACTGATTCAGATATTCCACAGAAAGAGGCTTTTCTGTTATAATATAGGACAGAGGACAGCTGAGCATGGCTTCTCTCTTCAAAGTGGAGGCTTGGGGCTGGGGGAAATGGTATTTATTTGTGCAGCTTGTCCATGGCCTCCTTTGACTATGAAAACACTCATATAATTTTATTAAGCATTGCTACCAAATCTTTTCATCTCGTCTGTACTCAGAGGCACTGATGAGGACTCAGGGTGGGATGCTCTCACAATCCTTTAGCTCATCCGTGCTCCTGGTTGAGAAGCAAACCTCAGGGACAGTGAATCCATGGGAGTGAGTCAGGCTGGGATTCAGGATCCTTTGTGGGAGGTCCAGCCAGGCTCCCCTTCCTTCTTAGTTGGTGCTCCAAGAGGCTGGACATCAAGGAGAAGCCAACCCTCTCAGCTTCCCTGCTTTCCCGAAACTGCTCTGTACACCCCCATATGGAGTGGAAGGCATCTTTCATCAGCTACCCCCTGTGGATGCTGCACCATGTCCCACAGCAAAGCTGGCACCAAGGGTTGTACCCAGCATGCCCCACGTACCCATCAGTGTCACATCTGTTGAGACAGACTCCTGGCAGCTGGCACTAAAGGAGCTTCCCTAAGAAGGCCAGCCTAAAGCCTAGGTTTGGGGAATGTGACATGGCTCTTGGTTTTGGTTTTGGTTTGTTTGTTTTTGTTAAATTTTTTAAACATTTTATTGATAGCTTCCATAATTATCGACCATAAACCATTATGATTCCTTCTTCCCTCCCACCCTCCCCGATATCTCTTCCCCCTCTCAGTTGGTCTCTATTTTGTTTTGGTGTCATCATCTCTTCCTTCCATAATGTGTAGGTATTATCAGGAATCGCAAAGTCATGAATATCGAGGCCATTTTGTGTCTGGAAGTTTGCACTGTAAGCAGTCCTGCCCTTCCTTTGGCTCTTACAATCTTTCCACCACCTCTTCCACAATAGACCCTGAGCCTCAGGAAGTATGATAAGAGATGTCCCCGTACTGAACACTCCACTGTTTTTTCTCAGCACCATGGTGTCTTTTGCATTATCCCAGTGTCACCTCCATCTGAAAAAGAGAAGCTTCTCAAGCCAAGAGTGAGAGTAGCATTATTCTTTGGGTATGCTTATTTTTTT
>PVHP010006645.1:0-59629 GCA_004024765.1 Zapus hudsonius
GAAGTCAAATAATAATAAACAATACTAAAAGGGGGGCTGGATGTGGCCTACACACCTTTAATCCGAATGAGTCAGTTTAGAGGAATGGAGCCCCCAAAAGTAAAACAAACAAACAAAAAAATCAGAAATGCCCTTAGACCTTGGACTTATCTTTGCAGTCTCCACTGGGCCAGAGACCCAGAAAAAAAACAAAAATAAACAAACAAACAAAAAAAAAACTATTCTTCCACCTAAGCCCCTCCCTGGAGTAGGAGGTCTCCTTTATGAGAATTCAAATCTAATTCTAGAATTGTGGTTGGCCAAGCTTAACACCCCAAAACTTGTCATGGCTCATTTGAGCCAGAAGATAGAATTACCTGGAGAGAGCACACAATATCTCTCTCTCTCTCTCTCTCTCTCTCTCTCTTTCTCTCTCTCTCTCTCTCTCCCCAAGCACAAACTCCTGAACCTCACTTAGATAAGCCCCCCCCTCACCTCAGCCACCAGGCTTCTTTTCCCACATGAGGCTTTTCTCCATCATGGCAGAAGCTCTCTGTACTTTCTCCTCTTCTCTTAATCGAATAAAGTCTCTTTGAACTTAACCTTCTGGTGGTCTATGGATTTAATTCTATAAGACCAGAATCTGGGGTACCCTAAAAATTGTAGGTGCATTGGCATATTGGTGTGTTGGCAAGGAACCCATTATACTAGCACTCTGGAGGCTGAGGTAGAAGGATCTCCATGAGGTCAAGGACAGCTTGAACTAGTGTGAGAATCTGTCTAAAAAAAAAAAAAAAGGAAAGCTGGAGGATGGACAGAGGGGACTAACTTCCTCTTCCACAAGCACAGCTACAGATCCATAGAATTGGAAACCACCACGAAAGATGGCTGAGACTATAGTCATCAGGTATATACTTGTTGCCGTTGAAGCAATCTACTTAGAATATTTTCAAGCTTTTTGTCATGATTGACTTTGAAAAGCAAACAGACATGTGTGAAAGCCAGAGCATAGGTTCCATTTCTCTGTTTAATAAGTTGACATCAGAGGACCTAATGAGAGTAAGTTACCCCAGGCTGTTACTGGAGCGCAGTAAATTCCCATCACATAGACCAGCCTCGGTTCTGGAGGCTAACATCCTTCATGCTGCAATTTAAGAAAGAATTATTTGAATGCCGAAATAGAATTTGACAGACACCAGCCTACCAAAGTTCTCTGTACTTTGTTTTAGAAATGATGGAATCTCAAACTCATTTTGGCCATTAAATTGCATGGGAAGTAAGTTTGAAAAATTTGACGTGCAAATATTTACCCTGAAAGGAAGTGAGTGCTTTGAGAAGGTGGATGATAGGTAGCCAGGGTGATAGACATCAAGATCAGATGAAAACACAGCCCAGCCATTATGTAAATAGGTATAAACTGTGCAAATACCAGCTCGGCGAGGCGGGACCCTAGGAGCTGCTCCCAGCTCCACCGTTAAATATTCATACAGGAATTCCTAATAAAGCCTGTGTGGTTTTCTTCTTCAGCAGTTATGAGGTGGACCACTGCCTTCTCCTGTCCCTCCCACCCAACTCGTCCTCACCCCACAGCTTTGCTCAGTAGCCTCTTGTCCAAAGGGCCCTGGGCTTCTCAGGCTGCTAAGGGGTCCTGGTAGGAATAAGAAAGCCATCCTCACGACACCCCACCTCAACTGCTGGCTAGACAAGGCTAAGGGGGACCACCTGTGGCCGTTCCTGAGACACAGGAAGAACACTGCTTCCCTCCCACTCCTATCGGGACCTGGTTCAGGAGGGGCTGGCACTATTCCTGGCAGACTCACAATAAACATGTTTGATGCTGATGTCTGTTCACAACAGATGTATATGATGATGATGTTGGTGTTTGTTCAGGGATTTGCAAGCCTGCTTTTGGTCCACCAGTAGCCAGGCATCAGCCATAGAAGGCAGAGTTTTATGCCAGAGAACTTGGCAGACTACAAATCCAACACTACTTTTCAGGGAGGTCCTTGACCTCAACTCCACACTGCCCTCGCCCCAGAAGCTGAGGGGTAAAGTAATTCCCTCTTCCCTGAGGCTTTCCCCTGCATAGAGATATGCATAGGAACTTATTTTGGTTTAGTTTGGTGCTGATGATAAAGTTGCTGCGTCTATCCCCATTTTGTCATTTAAGGGAATGGGTACAAGGAACAGGTTGATCAAGGTATAAACAGATGAAGGTGCTGGTTACCATGGCAGCCTGGTGGGGAGGTAAGACTAGGTGTGTCCACTTGACATGATGCTTTCTGGTGCTGTTCTCAGCAAGAAGGGAAGTCTCTCTGCCACAGAGGAGAGGCGAACACACTTTGTCAGCTGCAGCCATGGTGGGCGTTGGGTGGAATTTACCCAAGAATCTAAATGTTTAGGCAGAAATGGAGGAAAAGTCAGACCTGGAGCTGGTTTGGACCCCTTTCTCATGTTGTCTCCTTGTCCTTCTGCCTGGCTGTTACTTTGTGCCCAGGGAATGTATATGTCAACATTCTCTTGGTCATGAGAAATTCCTGAGTCTCTGGTGAAGACAATCCCCACCCTAGTTTATGAGGAGACTTTGTGTGATCTGAAGCTCAGACAGTGTGGAGAGGAACCTATTTAAAGGATAAGGATATTTACATTGGCTTATCTCATGGGGGGTATGCTGGATACACCTTGCTGAGGTGATGTCCCAGTACCTAGATAGGAGCCAGGGAGCTGCAGGGCTTGGATATTATCTCATGCTTCCTGGTGACTGAATCTTGGTCAAGAACTGCTGAAACCACCGCTCAGGGCAGGTGCCCAGGGAACTCTCCATAAGGACAACCATATCCCTGTGGCCCTGGGGACTCTTGAGTGCCACTAGCAGCTTGAGAACAGGACACTGCTACCTAAAGTGCTGAGTGCCATCTGCAACCAGAGTGGGACTGAGACATAAGAAACGTGGATAACTTTGTGCCATGAGGTAGAACCTTCTGGAGAGGTGAGGTTGGGACCCAAGGGCTAGATTGTAGAAAGCCGACTTTGCACAAGAAGTGTTCTCCTAGGGACCAAGGAGATCAGGGAATTAGCTCAGTACCTCCCAGCCAGCTGAACCCACATGCTTTCCCATGTTCCCATTGTTGGGAGCATAGCAGTGAAACCAGACTTCTACAGGACAGGCCATGAAGGCCTACAGGAAGAGGACAGAGAGGGGAGTGTGAGGCCAAAGACCAACTTGCAGGGAGGGCAGCCATCTTGGTCTATCTGGGACTTTTCTGATGATAGATTTCAACACTGTGGGTCCTGGGAAAGCCATGAGGCCTCTACAAACCCAGTGAGACCCTTGATCATCCAGGCTCCAACCTGAGGCCATGTGGGCAGTGAAACGGATCAGCCAAAGAGACACAGAAGAGGTTCTGGGAGCACACATCTGCCTGGAGGAGAGGAAGAACAGGGCATGGGCAGAGCCTTCGGCTTCCAGCCTCACCTCTGTGATTGTGGTACACTCTCTTTTATTCATAACATTGGTATCTGACTTGGGTTTTTCACCATAACCTAGCCTCAGTTTCTACTATAGTTTTTTTCTCCACAACTCTCCTTTAGGATTTCAGATGCATGAGCTGACAGCCATGGTGGTTTGAATATGAAATGCCCCCCCAGCCTCATATGTTTGTGATTAAGCCTCAAGCTCAATCCCCAGCTGGTGGCAATTTGGGAGATGGAGCCTTGCCGGAGGAGGGGTGTCACTGGGCACAGACCTTGAGGTTTATTATCCAGCTTGCCAGTGATTCTGCTCACTCCTGCTGCTTCCATGGCAAGACGTGATGCCAGGCCTCTGCTCTGCCTGGCTTTCCACAGTGATGACGCTTCCCCTTGAAACCGTAAGCTGAATAAACCCTTTCCTCCCGTCACACCAACAAGAAGGTCACTGCTATTGCATCTAAGCTTGCTTTAGTCTGTCTTGGTAGGTCTGTGACATCAGGTGTGACCACATGCCCTCCAATACACAGGTGCCATCATCATGACTCATGGGTAGCCATTGGTCATGATGGGTCACCTGAGCCTGTTCCGGCTGCAGATGCTGAGCCCATGTGGGACTTGGAGGAGTCACAGAGTGAAGTATGGACAGCATGTACTGAACAGATTTGCACTGTCCTTGCTGCAGATGTCTGTCCACCACGTGAGATTTCCGCCTGTCCCATGGTGTTCCTTGAGGCAGACAGGGCTCCACTCTCTAAGTGCATTGTCCATTTGTTCTTTGGTCTTCCCAGCAAGTAAGCACAGGCCCCTTGGCATTGACACTACTCAAATTATTCCATACAATACTTTTCTAGAATGCTGGATATGTAACTCATTGGCAAATGTGAATCACCAGGTTTCATGCCCAATGCATGGAGAGGAGGTGGAGAGAGAGAGAGAATATGCTTTCATAGTAAAATGAACTACAGAAAATTAATTAACTACAATTTCCAATCTCACTCTTCTCAGTGCATTTTCTGCCAAAGACTCCATGTTTACAGCATGGCCTACACTCCTTCCAGCCAGGACTAGTCATTCTGCTTCTGTGATCTTGGCTCCTTGGGAGCAGGTGGTAAAGAGAAGGCTATGGGGGAGGAGAGCAAGGCATCCTGGGCCCTGGTGAGAAGGCCATCATGGTCAGACTGGCGGATTTTATTACATGGTACTTGGGAAAATTCTTCTGGGAGGAAGATGGCCTTGTGCTCGCGCAACTATTGGAAGTCTACAGCGGGCTTCATAAGGTTTTCAGCTTCAATCTCCTTTCAGATAGGTAGTTACGGGGAAAATATGTTTAAAAGAAATATTCCGTTGCTAACCCTATAGAGGGGAAGGAAGGCTGTCTTCCCTTCAGCACCTGAGGCACATTTGTGATTTTGTTATTCTATATTGAGAACAACTGAATTTACTCCCACCTCAGGAAAAGAAGTAAAAAAAAAAATAAAGAAACTTCTTGCATAGTGTGGGGTGGATGCTTCCCCATAAATCTTTATCCAGTCTTCGATTCACCAGGCTCTGACTTTGGGAAGCATCATTTTTTAAAAAGATGGGAGGAGCAATTGATGGATTCTTCAAGATATTGTATTGGCTGTCATTCTAAATAAACAACACATGGATTTGAAACCCACAGGGCTCTGTGTTTGCACAGGATTGTGGGAAGCACATCGTTTTCTGGCAGTTGTGCCAAAGAGATCAGCGATTATGAGCACTCAGACCTCCTCGGGAGGACTCACCACGGTGTCTGTGCCTCTGTGGGGCTTGGCTCTCTGAGCAGTGCAGGGTGAGCTGCGGCTTCCCGTGTACAACAAGTGAAAACAAGCCGTGTTAGAGTCACAAAGATTTCATAAACACACCATTCCGACTTCTTGTCAGGAAGGACCAGTGGAAATTTGGTTTTCTCCACCAAATTTGGCTCCCAGCTGTGATGTGCAAGTCAAACAGGAAGAAGTAATTGTGTTCCACCTCAAAACTGAGCTCCCAGCTGACACCTTACATTAACAGTGTCAGAAAGCTGCTCTGTCTGTTCAAAATGCTCCACTTGGCCATTGAAACCGACTCCCAAGCCAGATCTGCCACTGCATAGGGGTCGTAGTCCCAAGCCCTCCATGCCTATGAGAAGGGGCAATGATAACGTATGAGCCCCAATATGAACAGTCATTTATTTCGCCAAAGAAGTCAATTACATGTTAATCAGTGACGATTCATCAATTATGGATATGCTGCATTCAGGTTTAAAAAGCTGTCTCCAAAACTAGAAGTCCGCACTTTCACTTGAACTTCTCCCGGCCAAAGTTTTAACGAGGGGCTGCATCCTTCAAATAAGAACTTTGTCCACAAACATCTGGAGTCTGGGCACGAGCTCTGTCTCGAATCTCAAGGACCAGCCAAGGGCCACAACTGTCCAGTTAGTCTGTGGACCCCAATCAGATGCCCAAGCATAAAACAGCCTCCCAGGACCCATGGGCAGAGCTAGCCTAGGGGACCCTGACTTCATGGTGGCGATGATGAACAGCACTAGAAGGAAACTGAGCAGAGTGGAAAGAGGCCACAAACCCTCCTGAAAACCTGTTGCTTTGAGGGCTGGACAGATGGCCCAATGGTTCAGTAACCAGCACCCATGTGAAAATGCCAGAAATGGTGACACATACTTGGAACCTCAGTGTTTACATTATGGAAACAGGTGGATTCCAGGGTCCCACTGGCCAGTCAGTCAGCAAACACCAGGCCAACGAGAGACTATCTCACAAAAGGTGGGTAAAATTCCGGAGGAAGGACTCCTTGGCTTATTCCTCCACACAACACACTACAGGCTGGTCCTGCCCTGCTCCCTTAAGGGACAAGTGCCATACCACGAGAATAAAACCCACTCCATGTAAATTTGGGGGTGTAACACTTTAAATGCAATTATTTCCAAGCTTAACCAATGCATTGCTGTTGAACTCCTCTTATTCCACGTCTCTCCTGGCATTTGGAGCTATCTCTGTAAGCATTTGCTCTCCTCTCTCTCTGTCTCTCTCTCTGTCTGTCTCTCTCTCTCTCTCTCTCTCACACACACACACACACACAGATGCACCATATCACATTTGACAACAGATTTTTTAAAAACTAAGATATAGTTGATCATTTTTACAATTTAAAAATGCCAACTTAAAAACAACAGCATTGAGGGTTATGAGTATGCAAATGACACCGTTAACAAAATTTACACATAAAGGAGAACATTTTTCCCATCATGGTTCTTATTATAAAGAAACACTGGGAAGTAAATTATCTGCAGAAGACTATAATATAAAAATGTATTAAAAGCTGTACGAACTAAATTGAAATGTCAAACATAGTTATTTATATTAAAACCCAACATAACCCAGAAAAACAGGTGCTAAGCCCTTCCCAGAATGTCTGTGAAAACTGAAGGTGTCTCCTTGCTGAGGGCCCCCTTCTGGGTGGCAGGGTCACTTGCCAGTTTTCCAAGCTCTTGAAGGTCAGTGTGTGTCTTGTTTTCATAAGTCACATTCCAGAACAAGCGTCTTTCACAACAGAGTTCCCAAGCCACCTTCGCCAATGCATAAGAGCAGAGTGGTGTCATTACAAAGGCCAGTCTAAAGCTCAAAGGAAACTTCTGGTCTGAAGCTGCTCACTTGTTCCAGGAGCCCTCTATGCCCTCCCTTCTCACCCCCTGCCCCCTCCTGCCCTTTCTCTTGAACACTTTGGGGTGCCCAGCCACGCCTCCAGGGCTACTCCAACTGTCCCCAGACAATGGGGTCCCAGAGCATAAAGCATGTCTCTGTGACAGAGGACTCCACCCACCGGAGCTTTGGGAAGTGGTGTCCCTGGAGCAGGACATGGCTGGCTTGCTGGACCCTGACAACCAGCCATGTGTGCGCTGCCTTGTATCCAGCCTTTGTGTGCTGGGCACCATCCTCCTGGGGTGCCCCTGCTGGGCAGTCACTCTGGGAAAGCGAGCTGAGCAGGAAGGCCAGCCTGGCTGGCCCCTGACTTCTCACATCTAATTACCTGATTTCCCTTTCCTGAGGTCATGGGGAGAATAGAATTCTACCAGCTCTGTGTAGCTCCGGCGAAGCTCTGACTGTGTCTAATAGAGCCACTGGCCATGGCACAATGGAAGCCCCCTAGAGTCACATCGGATAGCAGATCCTCCAAACAAGGCTGGACATCGCCGCTCCAGTGAGCACCAATGCTGTCACCCCAGCCCCGCACTGAAGAAAAACTTCATTTAGCTTCCCTGGTCCTGCCACACCTCCTTCAAGGGCTTGGTGAAACGGGTAGACATTTGAGAGGCTTTTTCTTGTAGATAAGAATGCAGAGATTTTGCTAAAATCTGAGATCTCCTCACTCCCCACATGACTCGGAAACCCTTCCCCCTAATCTCAATTTTGTATTCCCAGGTTTGGGAATCTGACCTAAACAACCCTAACCTTAACCTGTACTTCTGACTCACACAAATCCAAACCCATATCTGTTTAGGGTACTCAGCCTTCTGGTTTGTAAGTCATTTCATGATGTCTTGTAGAATAAGAGATGTAATGTCCCCAGACATGCACCTAAAAGACCACGGTGCTTTCTCCACATCAGACAGCAGGGCCTGAGGGTCCATGCGGCTTGGGTGGGTTGACAATGGCTTTCTCTCCTTGAAGTATTGCACTCTGGGAGTGCTCATCTCAGCACTGGTCTGTGTTAAGAGGATCTCAGGACAACAGTCAGTAGTCAAGACCTTGCCTTAAAGTCTCTTCTCTCTGGTCATTGATGCAGACTGTGACATGTCTAGAATGGCAATCTACAAGAACATCATTAGTCCTATTATCAATTCATCTGCAAAGATGCCATTTTTATTGTTTTAAAGGAGTACACTGTCATGGTTTGGTCCAGGTGTCCCCCACAAACAAATGAAAGTGTTCTGATTGATTTATCCTCAGCTGATTGGGTTTTACGACCTCTCTGGAGCAGTGTTGTTGGGGGTGGGCTTATGGGTGTTATAAGCCAGCTTCCCCTTGCCAGTGTTTGGCACAGCTTCCTGCCGCTGTTTCCAGTGCAGTGGCAGAGGTGATGTCCAGCCCTCTGCTCATGCCATCGTTTTCCCTGCCAGGATGGAGTCTCCCCTCAAGTCCGTAAGTCAAATAACCCCATTCCTCCACAAGCAGCTTTTGTTTGGGTTCTTTCTGCGCAGCAACAGAGAAAGCTGACCACAACATACACCAAGCTCACTGTACGCACACACAGATTTGTGTGTTCATTTTGCCACCAGAGATGAGGTATCCATAGTAAGGCTCTGTGGTTGACTTACATATATGCATGAAATTGGGAGCAGGAAGAGAAATGAGTATGAACACTTGCCCAAAGGGCCTTGTGGGTCAACCAATGACATTGAGGAAGTGATGACTGGATTTCACTCCATTGCCACCCCATGGAAAGATTAAAGTGAGCAATGCAACTCTCTACTAAAAGGAGGCCAGGTGTTGCAGAGACTGTGAGGGTTACACTGGCTGCAGGAGAAGGAGAAGGTAGACTGTAACTGCCATGGAGGAGCACCAGCAGCTTCCCACTCCTAAGAGGCATTGCCAGCAGGGAGAGCCTGTGGGAAGACTGTGGATGTGTGTTTGGACAGTGAGTGCTCTGGGGCACCCAGTAGGAAGGCCTGAGGAAGGGGACAATGGCTAGGGGTTGGGCGGGGGAGTCCCTTAATTGTAAAAGTTGCCAAGCCGGCACTCTCCATGGTGTGGGAAAGGTTAATGGACAGGGAATGTGGCGGAACAAGAAGAGGGCATTGCCCTGGCACAGTGGGGAGGGCCTTGGAAAGTCACCTTCCAAGGTGGGTTGAGTTGAATCACCTCAGCAGTTATTGAGACTCCGAGGACTATGAGGGTATCCCTGAGGACTAGTGGGGAGAAGGTGGGGACTGCTTACTAAGGGGCCAGCAGTGTCTCTGAGCTGGAACTGTCCTTCGAGGGAGGCAGATGAATGGGGAATGGATTCCAAGAAGATGCTAAGAGACAGAGGAGCAGAATCAGGAGCTGGGAGAGAACTCACTGGAGTGGGAACCAGAGGTACACATTAGAGAGAGGGTTACTTAGGTACAAATTCCAAAACCTGGGATTATGAACTTCAAAATTGGATTTGGGGAAGGACTGGAGTCATGCCTATAGAGGTGTTGGAGCTGACCAGACAGTTCACAGAGGGGGATGAAGGGACATTTATGCTGGTCAGGACAAAGATGGCTCCATGCTTTCATGTGGTTACAAAACGAAGAGAAATGACCAAGGAAGTGGAGAACCATCCAGTTCTGTCTGGTGAAAGTAAAAGCAGTCTGTAAGTCAAACCTGGCATCTGGTGGCAAAAAAGAATGAGAGGAAGCTGGGGGGCGTTCTAACTGGGGATCCCTCTGAATCTTGCCCAATACTGCCCCTGTCATTATCTAGAATCAAAGAGAATATGAAGAGATCTGAGTAAGGGTGGGGTGGATGAGCAGTTCTTAAGAATATTCTAGTAAGAAAAGGAAGAAGCTTCTCTTTTCAGAATACAGTGACCACTGGGTGACTCAAAAGTCACCATAGTGCTGAGAAGAAGGGACAGTGGAGTGTTCAGCACTGAGACCTCTCAATCACACCTTCCAAGGCTCAGGGTCCATTGCAAAAGAGGTGATGGAAAGATTTAAAAAGCCAAAGGAAGGGTAGGACTGCTTATAATGCTGTCTTCTAACCACAAAATGGCCTTGATATTCATGACCTCACAGTGCCTGACACTATCTACACTAGATCTTCATAATAGGAGGAAAAGATGATGACATCACAATAAAAGACTAATTGAGAGGGGGAAGGGGGATATGATGGAGGGTGGACTTGAGAAGGGGAAGGTGGGGGAGGGAATTATCATAGGTTATTGTCTATAATTATGGAAGCTGTCAATAAGTTTAAAAGGGGGCTGGAGAGATGGCTCAGCAGTTAAGGGGCTTGCCCCAGCACCCACGTAAAACCAGAAGCACAAAGTGGTACATGAATCTGGAGTTCATTTGCAACAATTAGAGGCCCTGGCATACTCATTCTCTCTGTCCATCTCTCCTCTCTATCCTTCTGATCGCAAATAAATTATTTTTTTAAAAATAGTTAAAAAGAAAAGAATTCTACCCCTCACTCATTTGATGACTGTGTATAAGAGGCTTCATATATTCACATGTCCTGACCAATGCTGGAATACAGCTGGAGAAAGACAGGCAGTGCCTCTGCCTTTCTGGAATTTAAACTGATGGAAAAATTATGAAAGCAGGTCCAGGTCAACAGAAACAGAGACAGGACTGTCAGGTAGACAGTGTGGCTAGGGAGACATCTAGAAGGGGTGCTATGTGACCTGGGAGCTATGCTGCTATAAGGTCATAGTGTCGGGAGGAGAGAGAGGACAGTGTTCTAGTTTAAAACACACACAGAGAGACTCAAGGGGGCTGGTGAGAAAGCTGGCCAGGGACCCTGGACTGGTAGGTACATATGAAGTTTTGATAAAGACCCCAGATGGAGGCTTCAGGAGAAAGATGTGATATCATTTACATATGTAAAGATGATGACGGGGGGGGGGGAGAAAAAAAGCTAGAAATCCTATGGCAAAATCCTGGTAGATGTTATACATACAGGGTTATAACTGTCTCACTTCAGAAACAATACATTTGAGATAGTGATTAAATAGAGAAGAGAAGGAACTAGCAAAATAATTTGAGGAGTAGACAAGAGGCAGGAGGTAAATCATCCTCTCTAAAAGGGGAATGGCATCAGCTCTGAGGCTCCATGGAAGACATGTAAGACTAAGATACTTGTCCTGGCAGACAGCGACCTGGATATGGTTGGTGTGGCTGGAGTATGTTAAATCATATGTTAGATGTTAAGATCAGGGCTAGAGTGTGGAGTAACTGTGCTTGGGTTGTGCTATGAACAGTTTTCTCTCTCTCTCTCTCTCTCTCTCTCTCTCTCTCTCTCTCTCACACACACACACACACACACACACACATACATCTTCAAATAATGATCTTGAAACACATGCATATGAAATTCTCAGGGAACATGCAAAGTTTAATGGTACCCAATGAACTTGGTTCCATGTTCAACTCAATTTATCAGTCTTTGATGTGAGAGATTTATTTAATCCTGAGTAAAGTCTCAAACATTTGATAATTGAAAATATAGTAGTGTTAGCTTTGTAGAAAAGTTACTAGCAGGGCTGGGGAGATTGCTCAGTGGTTAAAGATGCTTGCTTACAAAACCTGCCAGCCTGGGTTCAATTTCCCAGCACCCACATAAAGCATAATGCAATATTTTAAAAAAAAGTGGTGCATGTTTTTGGAGTTCTTTTGAAAGAGGTCCTGATGTGCCCATTCTCTCTCTCTCTCTCTCTCTCTCTCTCTCTCTCTCTCTCTCTGTCTCTCTCTCTCTCTCTCTCCTATGTATATGGAACTATTTTTAAAAACTTACAAGCATTCTGCAGTTTCTGTATCCCCTCTGCCCACTTTCCCTATTGGTTGCATCACTGTTAAAGTGGACAAAGCAGTCTGAGCTGGACACTTGCTGGTTTCCAGGCCCACACTCCTCTTGGGCTCCCTTAGCTCTGACCCATCTGGATTCTGTCCCAGGACCCTGCTCAGCACACCACTTCACATTTATTCTGTGGCTTCTGCACCCCCTCTTCCTCTAACACTCTCTCAGACTTATTTCTGGTGACCTTTGATAGTTTCGAGGACTTACAGTTAAGTATTTCATAAAGTGTCCCACAGCTGGGATTTCTGTAATATTTTACCTCTGATTTGACTGTGGTTGTGAGTTCCTGGGAGGTTAAATGCTATTTTCCTCACATTTCATTAAGGCTACATACCATCAAGATCACTTGCTGCCATTGATGTTGACCTTGATTACCTGGCTGAGGCAGACAGAGTTCCTCAGGTTTCTGCCCTGGGAAGTAACTGCTTCTGACCTTACAACCACTTTGTATAGGCTGTAGTCTATGGCTAAGTAGGGAGTGAGGGTCCCAAAACTGACACTATTATTTGGGGCTCTTCTTTGCTAGAGATATTTCTATTCTTGCTGTGAAATATTTTCAGGGAAAAGAAAGCCACTTGAGTGACAGTTTGTCAAGTGGCTACCTTTGAGTTAAAGCCAGCTCATCAGTAGGGACCAGGGCAGTTGTAACACTGGGAAAGACTGGAGACTGGGCAGGATGACCCCGGGAATGTCTGTTCAGTGAGAAAGGAGGCGAGGGAGTTACAGTTTGCCATGCTTGTCCTCTGGAATGAAACTAATTTCAGAAGAGTAAAATAGTCGTATGTGTGTGTGTGTGTGTGTGTGTGTGTGTGTGTGTGTGTGTGTGTGTGTTTATTTCCTTAAGATGACACAAGTAATCACCGCTATGTGCTTTACAGAACTGCTCTGGGATGAAATTAGGTGAAAGAATAAGTTTGTATTTTTTAATGAGTTCTTTCTTGCATAGTGTTTGGAATATCAATGAAAATTCAGCCTCTTCTTTGATTTTATGTGTATTTATATGTATAACCAGAACATATTTATTCAGTCATGAAATTCCACACTAGTTTTGTTTGTATTGTTGGTTGATAATGACTTTTGGGAAAGTGGCAAGATTATCACATCTTTTGAAAGGCTGGTTTGATTCCATTTTAAACTTGATCATTTGATTTGCATTACAGTTGCTCTGCATGCAGGGACTTGTGGTGTTTCTAAGTCATGTGACCCATCCTCAGTTTACCCATCCATGTGTGGTACTGGGAGGAATGACTGTGTAGAAAGCAGATGGCTTCCTTGCCCAGTCCCTCCTGTTTTTTTTGAGTGCCTTTGTCCTTTAGTTGCAGACATTCCATCATGGTCCCCCATGTGAGCAAGCCTTTGCCTCACCAGTCCCTTGTTTGTTAAGTATGGTGTAGTCCAACACCCTTCCCCACGTTCATAGATATCTATCAGCCTCACCCCAGGCTGAGTGGCATCATCCACCGCAGGCACCTTTCAACTGTAGAAGTATGGCACTGGGCTTCTGTCCATTCCGCCGGAAGTTTGTTGGAGTCACTCTGTGACTGGAATGCAGCACCATTAAGAGATTCTTTCAACGTGCAAGGAAGTACCGTGTATTGAGGGAAAGCAGAGCATCAGTCCTTGACTCATGCTCACAAACTCTTTGAAGCTCTGACCCCTCAACATGCAAAGTGAGAGAGTGGAACATCAGGCCTGAGTCATGTTTTCAGATTGGGAAACGTGACTCTTGACTTGTCTCCAGGGAGTAAAACCTGACACTCCATCTAGATGGCTCCCTCATAGCTGATCACTGCTGTGGTGCCCCTGACCTCAGGCAGCTAAGGGGGAATGTATATACACATGTGGCTCCCACAGGCTCAGCTGCATGGTCATGAACTTGGTCCTTACAGCATGCCCTGGCTCCTGTCTCAAGGTGCCTGGCTCTCTGTAGTGTTTAGGAGAGCAAGAGAATGGGGTGAGGCCACAGAGGTAGAGAATGGGGAAGTCAACAAAGTATGCTTCCTAAGCCATTCCTTCTGGGACATTTTATTTTCAGCTTCCAGCCAGCTCTGGGGTTCATTTTCAGAGCTCACCTCTTACAGGAGATAGATAGGTCCCTGCCCCAAGGCTGGCCGTAGTGAGGAACATTTGCAAACCCACAATACATCCCATCACCTGGGATTCCCTCTATTCAAATCTCCTGTTGCTTCTCCTGCACTCCCAATGGTAGAGGCTGGGACCAGAATATTGAGAATCATTAAGTTCATGGCAAGGGTTTCCTGACTTCTTTTTAGCTTATTCTTTACAGAAGTTGGCTTTTGTGACACAGACAGAGCTTTGCTGAGAGAGGTCTGGGAGAGGGAGACAATTACCACATCTTTCAAAGTAATCAGAAGCTATTCAGGACTAGAGATGGAAGCAGCAAGGAGGGAGCTTTGGAGCCTCTGATCCTGGCTCTGTGGAGAATGCATTGCCCCTCCTCAACATTAGGTTTCAAAGAGAGGATTTAAAATAAGACTAGCTCCCCGCTTCCTATGGAATGGAATGGGGTTATTTCCCTGTTTCTGCCTCCCATGCTCTGTCTACCAATCTTAAAGACCACGGGGATGCTCTTCTCACTGGAACATCTCTCCTAATCACTTCAAGGTAAGCGATCTCAGCAGGCCTTTAGTGGTGGGCAGGCCAGCCAGCCAATTAAGTGATGAAGCCATTAAAGGAGGTGTGCATCTGAAAACCTGCATCCCCACTCCTGGGATTCTGGGAAAGCACAGGCTAGCTGTCTTCCACAGTCCCTTTGAACTGCACTTGTCTCATGCACTTACTGGGCCAGCCTCTTCTCTTTGTTTCTTCTTGACTTTTATCTCTCTTTTGAGGAGAAAAATAGGGAAGCTTTCCAGAATTAGTCTGTGAACAAGTAGAATAACACATGCCTTTATTCAAAGGCACCTTAAGAAGAACAGGGTTTCAATAACCAAAGGTTAAAATGAACTAAGCCAGTGGTCCAGGGGACACAGTAGTGACTCAGACTTAGGAATCTGCTTATCAGGTCATCAGCTGGATGTGTAACCCAATGCCTTTTGATGTTCCTCTCGTAGACTCTTCTGTTTTGTCTTTGCTTAAATGAAGAGATGCCATTTTATGTTGCTGGGACTCTCCCAGCTTTCTTCAAAGAGAGCATCAGAGCCCCAGAGAGGCACTTCCCTGCATGTCCACAGAGCCAGCACATACAAACCTTCCTCTCTCTGAGGACACAGCCACTATCAGCTAAGTCAGTCTTTAGAACATTTCATTATAAGAATGAAAATCTAAACCTGCAAATCAACTGTGCTGAGTCTGAAGACCCAGGGGGTCTTACTGATGTCACCATGAGGGGCATTTAAATGCTCACAGATACAGTAGGGTTCTCATAAGTGAGGGGAGTTATGTAATCTGACTTCCAGCAGCTACTGCAAAGATGCCAGCTACCACTCAGGCAGGGAGCTGGGTCAAGCCCTTCCTCAGCAGGCCTGAAGAACATTTGCTGCCTCACCAAAAGCCCAGACCACAGAGTTTCAAGGCTTCTGTAGATTCAAGCCGGTGTTATTTCAGATTAAACAGTCAAGCCTTCCTCTATGTGTGTTTGCTGTGTCTGAGTGCAGTTGATCAGGATAGCCTTGTAATTGAGACTAGATTCAATATTTTCTTTTATTAAGTTTTTAGCCATCATGCAAAACTATGAGCTTCATTGTGACATTCATTTTCAAGCATCATTATAACTTGTTCATGTTCTCCTCTGTCCCTTTTTTCTCTTCCACCAGTCCCCTTCCTTCTGCTTTCCTATCATACATGTATGTATGTATAGACAGACATATGGGTTTTAATTAGGCTTGTATATATGATAGAAAATTATATAGTAATTTGCGGGTTCCTCTGTCATTGCACTAATATGTGCCAATGTACCAATTTGGGGTGTTCCAGCACTCTTATCTTATAAATTCAATGAATGAAACCTCAGACCCTAGGATTCAGAGAGGGATTCAGAGAGATCTTATTTATATCTCATAGTTAGAAGGTAGAGCTTTAAGAGAAGGGGAGATTTAGCCCAAAACTTAAGAGAAGGAAACAAATCAGAGCTCTTGCCCAAGGGGAAGCCCACCCTGAGATTCAGATGAATAGGCAGCAGGTTTCTATGTGAGGAAGACAAGATTTGTAAAATGGAGCCATAGGTAGGGATCAGGCTCTCTGTCGATTAGGAAGGATGCAAACTTAGTCTAGAAATCTTTCAGGGAAGGTGTGATGGTTAGGTTTTGTTGTCAACTTGATCTTTTTAATAATCTTGGGTGGGTCTCTGAGGATGTTTACAGGAAGTCAGTCCTCTCAATAGGGGGAGGATATAAGGAAGCTAGAAATGAATATCCCTTCCTGAAAGAGCAGTGCAAGAAGGAAATTCCAGAGACCCAGGAAGCCAAGGATTCTGGGTCAGGGTTGTAAGCCCTAAGGCTCTATTAGGGGGGAGGGAAAAAATCTCTTTCTCCCTGGCCCTGCCTCTTTGCTGTTGTGTGTGTGGTATTGGTGATGGGTTTCTCTCTCTGTTTAGACCTGTGAAAGGGGAGCCAGCCACTTTCACCATTATGGAACTTCCCCTGAATCTGTAGCTTCAATAAATCCTTTCCTCCCATAACTATGCGTGGTTCATCCCAGCAGTGTGTGGCTGACTATGACTGATTTGGTACCAGAGTATGGGGTGATTTGCTGAGATGAATCTAACCATGTGGATTTTGGTTTTCTGGAACTTGTATGCTGGAGGAATGAACACAAATTTGGCCCTTGCAACTGAAGGTGCCTTTCAGAGAGGTAAGCCAAGTTTTATGGACTATTCTGCTGAGAATGTGAAAATTCATAGTACAGAAAGGATGCTGTTTGGAGTTTTTTCTTATAAAATTTCTAAGGTGAAGGAGAGACTAGAGAAAACATTATTAGAATAACATTATTGGAATAAAGGATGGCTGTGTTTTGCTTCCCATGCTCAGAGAGCTTGATCAAGGTTGAATTTAAATAACAGACTGATGTGCTTGGCTATTGATATGGAATTTTAAGATTTAAGGTTGTAAAAAATCTCAAAGCAAGTTTAACTTACTGGCACAGAGACTGGCTTTAGGTTACTGAAGCTTCTATTGTCAACACATTAGCAATCTTAAAGAAGATAGTCCAACTGCTCTACATTGAAGCAATGAAAGGATGCCTGAGGTGTTTCTACCCAGGAAGACTGAATGAAAAGACTGCAAACTCTTTTGAAAGGAAATAGCTGAAAGGAAGGAACCTGCTCTTCAAGGTTTATTTCATCTCTGAATTAATAACATGGCTGTGTCCTGCATCCCTGTTAATGTTTTTGGAAGCATGAGAAATGCATGTTTGGAGTGGGTCATGAAATATACACAGTTCCATCACTGCTGAGATGTGGTATCTGGAACAGGGCATGAAGTCCTTGATAGGCCAGTGAAGCTGTAGTGGGGTGAGCTGAGGATTAGATTTTAGATAATACCCAGCAAAAATTCAAATGAACCCCAAAATTTAAGGAGTACCCAAATTCTTGTCTACAAAGTTAAAGAATTAAAATCATAGACAACAAGATATTAAAGTATAGTGGGAGACTTTATTAAAGGAACATGGGAGTTACAGAGTTCTCTAGCTACCAGTGTGGGGAGAATATATGGGAGAGGTTTTAACAGAATTTATATTGTTCAGCTAAACAAGCAGGAAGGGGAAAGATCATGTGAAGGAAAGATTCAGGTGGAAGAGAAATCCAGCCCCTCACCACAGACAGTGGTGTGGGTCTGGGGAGACCTTACAGGTCCCTAGAGTCAGAGGTCCTTCTTCTAGGACATGTGTGTGAGGAAGAGACAGAATTATCTGTTCAGTGAGTATTTCCTGCCCTCAGGTGGGAAGGGAGACAGGTGGTTGGTTCATGCCTGACCAACCAGTTTTAGTGCCTAGAATTTGAGCTCTAGCTAGACACCTCCCACTCAAGAGCAGGGGGTCTACAGAGCTTGCCTGAAACTTTCACAAAGCCATTGGAAGATGGACCATGATTTGCAGTGGAGACCAGAGCTGTTCAGATGGAGCAGGGTGTGAAGTCCCTGATTGGCCAGTGATGTTTTAGATATTCCAGGACTATGCAACAGCTACCATGGAGTGCTGATGGCTAGAGATGGAAGTTTTTCCCAGGTTCTTAGCCAAGCTGGCAGGGTGGAATGGGAAAATCTGGAGACTATCAGTTACTAGTTGTGATATTGGACTTGAACTGCAGATGTTTGATGTTTACCTAATGGTTGTTGAGTTTGCATTGGTTCAGTCTTCCCTTGTTATGCCTCATAGCAGTTGGAAAGGTTTACTCTGTGCCAGTATATGTTAAAAGCCTGTAACTTGTTTTGATTTTACAGAACTCACAGTTAAGAAAACTTTCCTTGTGTTGGGGGAGATTGCGTGTTTGCAGTTGTACATAGGATAGTTATATCATGTTAGGTGGAATTATGATCTTATTACTGTCTTCATTTGGAAATTAAGTATGATGTAAGGAAATAAGGTTTGATGTCAAGTGGACTTGTGATGGTTAGGTTTTGCTGTCAACTTGATCTTTTTAATAATCTCTGATGTTGTTCACAGGAAGGTAGCCCTTTCAGTAGGGGGCAGGATGTAAGGAAGCTCAGGGAAGCTAGGGATGAACATTCCTTCAGGAAGCCAACAAGTTTGGGATAGGGTTGCAAGACCCCACCCTAAGGCTATATGAAGGGGAAATAAATCTCTGTCTCTCTCTGCCTCTCTGCCTGCCTGGCTGCTGGTGCTTGTTGTGCCTCTTTTTGTCACTTTGTCATGGGAACAAAATTTTCTCAACCTTCCAGCCTGGACTGAAGACCAGTAACTCCCCAGGAAGCATTTAGGCCTTCAGTCCTGGGTTGGAACTGCTGAGCAATCTAGACACGTGGACAGAGTGGTGACTGGTTCCTTGATGCTTGGGCTTGCAGACTGCTATTGTGGGACTGCTGTGAATTAATCCAATAAATCCCCTTTTGTTTACAATAATGCATTCTGTTGGTTCTGATTCACTAGAGAAACCTAACTAATAGAGATGGTGTAACTTTTGAGGGGAAAAAAAAAAGAGATAAGGAAAAACATCTAGGTTCTCCTTCCAGGCTTAATGACATTCCTTGCTTTTAGTCAAGGAAAACACTGTTCAAATTTGGGGTGCTGTTACCCTAAGTGCCTAGCCAAATTCTATGTTATCTCAAAAACAAAATAGTTATCTTTCTGAGTCTTGCCTATTTCACTTGCTATGAGGATCTTCAGTTCTATCTATCTGCAGCAAATGACATACCTCTTCTTTATTGGTGAATTAAGCTTGATTGCATACATGTATCACATTTTCCTTATCTATTGGCTGATGGGCATCTAGGCTAGTTCCATATCTTACTACTGTTAACAGTTTAGCATAAACACAGATGTGCAAGTATCTCTGTGGTATACTAAGATTCTGTGGGAGATTAGGAGATGGATTTTCTAAGCAGTCAGAATCCAGCCTCTATGACCTCACAGTTACAACATTGCCATGCCTGGGCACCTCCCTAGCCAGGTCTTTGCCCCAACCAGATGAAGGAGGGGCTCACAAAAACTAGACCAATCAAATGATATGAACCCTCCTCCAGCATTATTTCAAATCCTAATCTGGCCAGAGGGTGTGACGTTTTCCACTTGGATCTGAAGAATTGCTTCCCATGGATCTTATTTCCTAAATTCTCTTTAAAAGCATGTACTTCTTAATTTCTTTTTTTTCTGATGATTTTTATGAGTTTATCAGGCCACATGGTAGCATTTTTCTTTATTTCATTTCTTTCCCGTTCCCTTAAATAAATAAAGTGTGGTACTTGTTTAAAACTCTCTGTCCACCTGAGTCTGTCATTTCTGTGATGTACTTAAGATATGGACTCAGGGTTCAGGAGTTGCCAATATTTTTGGCACAGTGTGTGAGTCCCATATCAGTTTGGAGGATACCACCAAGATTAAAGAGTTGTTTTATAGCAAGATATCCACATGTTTATTTCACCTCTTTTAAACTTTCACCATGTCACCACTTACCACTGGCACAGGGTGCAAATCTGAGCACTTTCTAAAAGGACAAAAATGTGGGTGCATTTTTGTCTTTCCCATGGCGTTTGGACGACTCTCTTGTTTCCTCTGTTCTAGAGAGCTGAAAGAGGTGCATCTGATGGACAGGGAAACTCAGAGCCTAACCTTGAGATCTCAGGGTTCTCACGAAGCAGCTTGCAGGGCCGCTGTGCTCCTTCTGAAGGCTCCGGAGCACCAAACTTATGGAGGCTGCATGTGGGTGGGTTCCTGGGATGCCAGCTGATGCTGCAGATAGCCCCTGGCTCGTTCTCTCCCTCCCTCTCTCTCTCTCTCTCCTTCTCCTCCAGTCCTCCAGCACACTTTCTACTTTTTGGACAACTCTATTTTTCCTTTTCTCTGCGATGGATTCTTTTTTTCTCTCTCTCTGCTACAGTGTGAATGTCTCCATGGTAATTAAAGATGGTGCCAGCCATGTGAACTTTTAAAGATGGAGCTGGCCACATGAACTTTTAAGACTTGATCCATTTTTTATGCTTACTCCTTAACTTAATAATCTTTGGTAATTGATTCAAGTGGATTTATACAGGAACAATCAGCTCCAATAATATACATTGAAGAGGGTGAAGCCACCAAGCCAGCTCTGAGCTTACAGCATCAGAGGCTTTCCTCACCCAGAGGAAAAACGTTATAGGAGGAAAATTTTTTAAAAGGATTTGAAAAATGGACATTTTTTTCTTCCTCTTTCCTCTCCTCATAGTTGTCTCTTTTTAATTACCATGCCCCAATGAGGCTTTAATCCATATTAATATAAGTAAGTAAAGTTTGAGAGGAGCCATCCTGATATGCAATTCTAGGTATGTCTGTCAGACTTCCAATGATAGATAGTAAATTTTCAATGGTGGATATATATTTTGAATGGCACTTAAAGGTTGCAAAGTCAATGTTTGTGTGGAAAGGTTAGAGGATGTAAATAGGATTTAAGGTAAACCTATGAAGGCCAGACCCCACCCAAGACTTACAGACTGAATCCCGATCTTATCAGCCTAATATGTAAACAGGTCTGACCAAGTTTACTACCTTGGTATGTCATAAACTCCTATGCCAGCCATATATTAGATACCAGTCCTTCCACAAATGCCATATATGTGTGCTGAGCCCAAATCATGCACTATAACTAACCATTCTCCTGTCTCTCCTACTCAATTTCCTCTACCTTGTTCTTGGTTTCAGTTAATAGATGGTTATGTGCTGCTTAGAGACATAGAGCCTGACTCTGGATTCAGAAAGGAGCTCACCTGAACCCAGTCCCAAACAAACTTTAACTCAGTACATGTTTCCCAATGAGTCTTCATAAACCACACTAGCCCTCTGGTAAATGACAAAAAGAAAATTAACGGGGAACTACAGCACAAGGGAATAATTAATCTATACCTTCTTTCCTGCCTACTAGAGTCCATGGTCAAATGGGTAAACTCGGTCAAAAAAGAAACACAAAATGTTTATACATTTTGGCTCAATGCTTAGAGGGATTTGCCACTATAAATGCTATGTTTCCTGCATTGTTTATGAATAAAAAGGAAAAGGGGGACTGTCCGACTTATAAGTATCTATGTTATGGATGATAAATTAGGAGCTGATTACTCAATGGTCAGAGATACTTATCAATGGCTATACTCATTTGGCATTTGGGGGAGTGGGTGGGAAGATCTACTCCTGATGTTTAGGAAAAGTTTCACCTATAAATTTCTATATTAAATATAGTGATTTCAAAGGATTTTTCTAAACTCCCAAAGTTCCATTTTGTCATTATTACTTTAGATCTCTGAGACATGCTCAGAACCCAAAAGGATGACTATAAAGATTCTATACAGACAGGCTTTTTGAGGCCTGTTCTCTGACCTTGGGAACAAGTACAAGGGGCTCTTAGTACCCAAATCTGTAGGCACTGGGAAACAGGAGGACTCTTTAAGGTTACACCAGGCAAGACGGCCTTACTCCCAGATAAACTGTCTAAAGATCTGTTTTCTGGCCATGGAAACAGATATAGACAACATCCAAAGCTATGGAAGAGATATATCTTCATAAGAAAGATATCTCTTCATACAAAATAGCCGATGCTCAAATATTCCAAGTAGAATCTACCCCAAGGTGGAGAAATACAAGTCTTACTGTGCTGCCAACTCTGCACCAGTGGGCACATTGTTCTATTCTCTGGCCATGGGAATGGGTAAAAGAGAGCTCTCTTCAGGAGAGAGATATCTTCTCATAAGAAAGTTGAGGTTCTTCTAGAGACTTTTAGATAGAGTAGCCAGGCTAGTGTTTCTCTCAATTGCCCTAAAGATAAAAAATCATTTCTAAAGTTCTACAAGGAACCCTCTTGCCTATCTGCTACAACACTAAAAATTTGACCCCCCAAAACTCACAAAAGGAAACCAATTTTTGTTTCTGTCAAAAAGACTGGACATGGTACCCTTTAAAATAAATAAAAAAGGGACCACCACAAGACAGTTTTAAGTACTATATAATTCTCTAACCTAACTTTTTTGTGGAAAAAATGGGAAAGGAAATAGTAACTTGGAGCAGCTATTCTTTTACTTATAAATCCATGTAAACTGAACCCAGCTGACAGCTGGACTTGGTCACTCCAACTACAGTTTCTGGGTCAGTAACTCCTAACTCTCTAGTTCTAGCTAAGAGGTCTCATGGACAAAACTAATACAAGCCTCAAGATGTCAAGGGTAAGATTTCAAATGATGCTAATTCATTCATGCTTGAAGGGTTAGAAAGACTTGCTTTGTGGTTCTCCGTGAGGTAAATAAAACTTCTCTATTGTTTATGGTTTTAACCATTAGAAAAAACCCTTGTTTTATGAAGGTACTCAGTCAAGTTGGCTATTTTTCTTCATTTGTCAAGGCGTCAACTAGTGAGGAAACTGAGTTTTTAAGATATAGGTTCACTTATTGGTGTTTAATTTTCTAAGAAAAGGTCCTCATACCTAAAAATATTGTGGCTTTAAAGATAGATTTTTTGATTTGTTCATGCAGATTCTATCAAATTGTCATCATTAAGTTTATCATATAAATTCAATGATTTCATTTCAGTCATTGTGACTTTTATCCCCCGTTAGGTAAAATACATTAGTATAGCTTACTTAAGCTTTATTGAATTTAAGTCATGGGTAAAAAATAAAATTGTATTATGTTTATAAGGATTTCTACTATACAACAGATAAATTCTATCCAAGATTAAGCTAACAGCATTGGTTGTCAAACAGTGCTTTCTCTTTCTTTCAAAACAGATTTGCCAAGGGTTATATTAAAACTTAGCTATTTTAGTTCAACAATGACAGGATTCTATTCTATTGTGGGTAATCACATAATCTCAATCAGGATTTTATTTAAACGATTGTCTTATTTTGGGCATCTCAAATTTATTGCTTCTAAATAAACTAACTCATAAGATATATTTTCTGCTTCAGGTTACAGCCTTGAACTCAGACAATGGTCTTCATCTGAGGAAAATGATTTCAATCTTTCTGGTTGTGTTTCCAACCTTTCCTGGGTAACTGATATGTTTTAGAATATGGATACTAACATTCCTGATGATTTCCAGGTTAAATCAATTTGTTTAAATTTGTTGATAAAAATAGTGTTTTCAGTACTATTATGTTCTGTCTGTGATCATAGTTGTTAGGTATTTAAAAGTAAGATGTGTCTACTTTCAAACTTCATTCATGGCCTATTCTGTACAAGGATAACTAAGTTTAAAAGTTCATGTCATTCTTTAACTAGACATGTTTCACTAATCAGATGTGATATATCTATATCTATATCTATTATATCTATAATATCTATATCTATAATATCTATCTATATCTATATCTATCTATATAGATATAGATATAGATAGATAGATATATCTATATATCCTTCAAGATTTCAACTTCTTTTCTGAGTGTTCTAACTACCTATGCAGGAAACAAATTCAATTGAAATCACTGGAGCTAAAAAAGGTCAATGTTTTGACCTCTGCTCCCAGGTAACAAGGCCATTGGAGATGATGTGACACTGGCCCTCTGGTAAATCACCTGTCTTTCTGATCAAGAAGGACACAGAGACCCAAAAACAAAAATCAGTGTATAGTTTAAAGCAAGAGAGTCACAACTGAAGCAAAACCAGTCTTCCAGGCTTCCAAGGAAAGGAAATCCAAGGTCAGCATGGTCTTGACTCATCCCAACTGACAATACCAGGGCTGAAGAAGCCACAGTGCTCCTCCTAGGTTCCTAAAGTCTTCCCTGGAGAGCCACTGGTAACCTCCCAAATTATATCTTTGATTAAATTTGGCTGCTTGCTTGGTCTTAAAACACTTAGAGAAGAAGTTTAACTGAGCACAGAGGAATGCTTTAAGACAAGACACGAACAAAAGTCTTCCTCTCACCACAAAGCATGCCTCATTTTCTATCCTTGCTGCGAGCTGATCTTTTCCTTCTACCTGTCTATAGCCAGGATGGAAACTCATTCCTTGCCTGGGCCCAAGAATATGCTCAGGATAGTAATCAGATTAACTACTGGGCCTGTGAACTCTTGCCCACCCTTCTCACCTCTGTGGTTCATGGTGGGTATCTCCTCTCCTCCAAGGATATGCCTGGAACCAATGACAAATATATATTAACCAAGAAAGAGCAAGTTTTCCTACTCTAACCCAGGTTACTAAATGGCATATTTTCTACCAGCCCATCAACTATACCAGGAGTGAGCAAGAGCACAAAAAGAGCTACTCAAAAGAGGAGACTGACCAGGTACCGAAGAGGTATGTTGGTCCCTTCTCTGATAGCTCAAACTTCATGATAATGGAATATCCATACCAGGATGGTTGCTTCTAAATTTGGGATACATATATGTGGGTGACCCTAACCAAGGGTCCCTTGAGCCAAAAGGCTCCCTTATGCAGGAAACAGCTAACCCATACATGCTCACAGTATCCTAGCAATCTTCCTTGTCTAGGACAGGTTCCCACAGACTTGTGCCAGAATGTCAGAACCCTCCAACCATAAGAATGGTTTGCTACTGAGTGAGATGAGGCCAAGTGACTGGGCAGCTCACCATGGCACTCAATGTTTTTGTGGCACCAACCTCTGGCCCTGGCTACTCCAGGGTGGATTGGAAGATGTATCTGGGGTTTCATGGATGTAATAACATCAAATAAAAACCTTAGAATGCCCAGCTAACTTGCTAGTTTTAAAACACTGGTGGACTAGGAGCATTTTCCAATGGTGTGATCATTTAGTCTTAGTCTGCATTCCAACCTTTGAGTTAGAAGGTGTCAACTGGCACATAGAAACTCTCACCAAATGTACCCAAAAAGCTTTAAATGACACAGCTTAGGGAATCTCCCTCCTTCATTCTGAAGTTCAAATGATGAGAAAGGCGATTACACAAAATTGCATGGTTCTAGACATCCTCATGGCTGCCCAAGGGGGCACATGTGCCATTATTAGAGTTGAATGTTGTGTATACATGCCAGACAATTCTGACAATGTTTCCTGTGCAAGAGTTACATAAACAGATACAGACCATGTCTGATGCTACGGTGCCATTGGGTAACCAGTTCTGGGATTGGAGCTCAAGTTTTTCATGGTGGAAGAAGCTCATATCCATCATGATCTTTTTAATTATTTTCCTAATCTTTGGACCTTGTATACTCAACTGCTGTTTTAACTTTATTTCTGATTGCTTACAGTCTTTTCACAATCAGATAGTTGTACAACAATCCAGCTCCATCTACACTGGGCTGCTTGAACACCCAGGAAGAATGGAGCCCTCCTCACTTCTGGAGGGGCTACCTTCCCTTCCTCCCTCACAACTTTAGACCTCCCTGTCTCTGAGATGGCTCCAGCAGTAATATTTACCTTAAATCTTGCCAATTTGATGTGTGAATGACAGGTTTCTCTCTCTCTCAGTCCTTTAGAATAGGGACTCCCCTCTCTGAGAGATACCCTGACTGCCATAACTCTGTGTCCCATTCAGCAGGAAGTAGTTAAGATCAGATATCCATCATTCTGGTTTCCTCAACAGCAGTTAGAGTGTCTTTAAGAGAGGGGAAAATGTGGGAGATTAGGAGATAGATTTTCTAAGCAGCCAGAATCCATCCCCTATGACCTCACAGCCACAGCTTTGTCATGCCTGGGCACCTCCCTCACCAGGCCTTTGCCCCATCCAGAGGAAGGAGGGAATCTCCTAGGTGTAGACCAATCAAATGATATGAACCTTCCTCCAGCACATTTTCAAGTTCTAACCCAGCCAGAACGATGTGTCGTTTTCTGCTTGGATCTGAACACACACAGATCTTGCTCTGCGAGGTGGTGAGGAGTGAAATCTTTCCTCTCCCCTTGGCCATGCAAAGCTAGAGGGAGAGAAAAGAGAACTGCTTCACATGGATCTTATTTCCCAAAATCCTTTAAGACCATGTACTTCTTAATTTCTTTCTTTTCTGATGATCTTTATGGGTTCATCAGGCCACGTGGCGGTGGGTTTTATTCCATTTCTTTCTCTTCCCCTTAAATAAATAGTGTTGTACTTGTTTAAAACTCTCTCTGTTCTTTGGTGTACTTAAGATATGGACTCCGGATTTGCGAGTTGCCAATATTTTTGGCACTGTGTGAGGGTGCTGTATCAACTCCTTTGGTTATATACCAGAAGTAGTGTCACTGAGTCATAGGGAAGTTCTAGTTTTAGCTTTATAAGAATCTTGCGTGCTGACTTCCACAGTGGCTGCACTTGTTTTCATCTCTATGAAGGAAGACTTCCTCCTTCCATACATCTTTGTGAGTCTTTGTTGCTTGTTTTCTTCATGGTAGCCATCCTGACTGGTGAGATTGAATTTCAATGTAACTTTATTTTGCATTTCCCTAATAGCTAGGAATGTTATTTTATATATAGTTATTGGTCATGTGTGTATGTGTATGTGAAGTGTACCACCATGCCCAACAGCCTTTTGTATTTTTATATTCAATTCAATTGTAAAAAGATAGATTCAATTATCTCCTTTGATAATCCCTGAAGCAATCGATTCAACAATAGAGAGAGACCCTCACATTCTGGTCAGAAAGTAGCTCTTTGAGATAAAAGGCACCGTTTCTACCCTGGCAGAGTTGGAAGACAGGGTCATAGGGCACTCAGGCTGGGTAACCATCTAATACAGACTGTGTGGAGGTGAGGAACACCTGTGAGCAGTCCCCATCTGGCTGCATCTGTGCAGTTATTGCAGGTGCAGCAGGTGCATGACGTGTCACTATCAGGGAAGACTGAATGGAACACTGGGGTGATTTGAACATGTAAGTACACTGATAGCTATGAAAGAAACACCAGTTACTCCGTTCATCTCCCCTTGGCAAGCCCCATCTTTAACTCTGCACTTGGTGAACCAGATGACAAATATTGAGAGAACAATACCAGCCTCATGCTGACTGAGCTTCCTTGTGTGTCTGTGTGAGTCTATTCTCTTCCTCGAGTTCTGGAGAGAAAGATAGAATTCATAGATCTTGGTGTGGGTGTTTAAGAACTTGAGTTGGTAAATTCTTGTTTGTAGTAGATGGTTAGCAAAGTCCTGGGGCCATCTGTGTAGGAGCCAGGCTGCTGAAGAGTGACTGTGGAGATAGCACCTTCCTCATTGCTTTCCTGAGTAACTGCCTGGGCTATACCAACATCTGTCTGGAGTAGGACACAGCTCCTCTGCCCTTTTGGTACATAAGTGGGCTTTGCTTTTAGAGCTGAGGGAGAAGTCAAAGTCATTTTTGAGCATGGGCAGGTTTCATCCACACCACAGGATAGAGCTGTCTTTCAAAGCTGACCCTGCCATTCTGGACCCCCACCCATACGACTGGGGACACCACCAGAGTTTATCTGTTTCCTGCTTGTTCATTTTCTCCCTCATCTCAATGACTTATTAGGAATTGGCTTTCTCTTAAATATTAGAGGGAATCTTTCAACTTCAGACACTCTTGCTTTCTGCCCTACGGTTTTCCACAGCACCCTAACCAGCACATGTTTGAGTACTGTTCACTCCATGGCTGCCCTCAAGGAACTGGTGATGTCTGTCCTCATCCACGGGCTTTGCTCAAAGGAAAACTTTCTCTGCTCATTGTCATAAGAACTGACCTTTCCAGCATATTGTGTTAAAGATTCTAAAAAACTTATTGATTGATTAGAACTTCTGTGATTAGAGAGCTGGACTGTTCCAGGTTGGCAACCAAACTTTTTTAGGCTATCATTACTCCTCGAAGTAGGCATTTATTGCCTGCCTCTGTGTTCGGCCTAGCCTACTTATGACTTGGTAAATCCTTCCAGAATGTACTAACAAACTACTAGTTTCCACCAACCTAAAGATTAAAGATGCCATCAGATAGCATCTGAAGCCTATATCAGAGATGTCCCCACTTCACTGTAATCTTCCAACTTGAGGTTTCCTCCAATTTCAAGAGTGTTTGGTTCCTGGCTGTCTCTCTTCTTTTCCTATAAAGAGCTGTGGAACTTGTTACCATGTTGGGACATGGAATTTGGAATAAATTGAACCTGTGTTGCTGGGCCATTGGTGGTTCATAAGTGATGCAAAAAATAAGTGATATCTTATTCCCTTTGAAGTAAGAGCTGTGTTATTTTTTTTTTACTGTTTGTCAATGACTGGGAGAATGTGGCTTAATGCTTCACCACACTGTGAGATTATTGAAGTCCCTCAGACACAAGTGGGCTAACCTTTATTTTGATGCTCTGCAAGCTATGGATCTCCCTGAAGGAGATGGCGGGAGAAAGCCACACTCACTCATGGCTAGGCAGGGACCATTCCCAACCATATGGTACACTCTCCTCTAACCTGCTTCTTCACATTTGAGAAGCATCATTTCACATCATTTGAGAGCAAAGGCTTTCAAGAACACGTAGCCAGCTGTGCATGGTCACTAGGAATGCACAGATCTGTCCTTGCATGGTGGGTGGGAAGGGAAAGACCTGCACCCACTCGTGTTTGTACCTGTCTAGGCAACAGACAACACCAGACAGTGTCTTCTTCCTGGAGCTTCTGGAAGCCATGATACTCATCGGAGAGTGTCGGGCTCATTTGCTCTGCCAAGTAAAGAATTAAAAGTCAGGGATATGTTTAAAAGAATAAAGTTTATTTTACATCATCTAAGATCCAAATGAAACCACAGAGGAATTGGTGAGATGAACAAGAGAGCTACCTCCTCAGCAAGTCAGATAACCTATGAAGGATTGATGGAGACAGACACAGAGGATACTCAAAATAATCCAAAGCAGAAACCTGGAGACTCCTAAGAGCTCAACAGTAAAGCAGACTTAAAACTCATCCACCAAGGCTCAGGGAATTATGCTGAAGAGGGGCAGATACATTCTAAGAGCCATGGTGGGGGAACATCCAGAGGCATTGCCTTCCTCGACAACAACAGCAAACTGGGTACTGCTTGTACAATTCATAGCCCTCCATTCCATGGACCATTCCAGAAATCCTACTGAGGAAGGCCCTCAGTGTATTGGGGGCAGAGAGGAGGGAAATGGGAGTACCAACATAAGACTTGTTCATACAGTGTTTCTAACTATTAAAAAATTAATTAAAAATAAATAAAAAGAATAACATTTATCTCATATTAAGGGAAGAAAGCAGACTTCTCTGAATAAGAGATTTGCAGAGACGGAAGAGCCACAGTCCCAATGGGAACTGGACTTTGATTGAATGGTGAAGCCTGTCCATCCAGAATCCATCACTGGTCAGCTTAAATGAAGGTGAAGGCGCTGGTTGGTTCATGATACATCAGGCACTGTGCAGGTTTCAGAAAGCCTGCAAAGCCAGACCATTAACAGGAAAAATGGAGTCACCTCCTTTGCCATTTTCATTACCAAGGCCCCCCTCTCCTGGTCTGTCTAGCCAAGGAAACTGCCTGGCTCCTACAGTGTTTCAGCCAGGCTCAGAGACGCAAGGCATGATGGGACTAGAGTGCAAAGAGCCAAGCAAAGAACAGACACTGGAGGTATGAGCTTCTGATGACTGAGGGCTGGTTGAGGGCAGTCCATGGGCCACACCAACAGAGACGGAAGAAAAGACACTGCATTTGATAGCAAGTTTGCACTTTAACTGACATGCAGGATATAAGGACAGAAAATGAAGTTTTATTTTTATTTTCACTAATGGCAATGATCCCATGTCTACCAAGCTGCACATTCCTGTTAGCAGTGAGTTGGGTAGCACAGATGGCATAAATGCCAGAGAGTATTGGTTTGAAACTCAACAACATTCTACATTTGCTAATTGTCTGTCATTGGCCATTAATCATTTAACCCGGCCCATATCCCAACATTTCTCCACCTTGGAAACAAACAAACAAAAAAATCCAATATGTGTGCATTTATTCAGAACACCAGTGGTAATACCATCAGGATCACCTCTTTTTATCCACTTCTACCTGGACAATTTCAAAAGAGAAATTCCTTCTCTGAAGTTCAGCCAAACTAAGCTGCTGGCAAATATCCTCAGAACACATGTCTGTCTATCCCAAAACATCTAAACAGGATGACTTGCATTTGATTGACATTGGTATTTGTCACAGTTTTACTCACTGAATTGCTACCTTGTTATGTTACACTGCAACACCAAGTAATGGATGTTTTGAATTCTGACAAAAATGCAATGCATGTGTTCTAGCAGCATATAATTAACGGTAGTGGGAATACAATTATTATAATCATTATTTATTTATACTTACTTTCTACCAAGGGTATCAAATGGCATGATAACACATTATGAATTTTTTTCATGTCTTTGGCATAAGTATCATTAACACACTTTCCATCTGTCCAGCTGTTTTCTACCATTACAAAAAAAAAACTTAAGTTGATTTTGCTCAGTTGCATCCTCAGTAGACTTGGGTTGGCATCAGCTGAGTGGCATTTTTTGTGAGTATGCTTGGAGCAATCGGCCTGCCTGCCTGTGTGCTTCCCCGTCACTGAGTCTGATGCGGCCTGCCTGGCACAAATGCCCTCCCTCTCCCGGTGGGCAGGGCTTTTACACACACATTCAACTGCCCTTTTTATTCACTTTAGACATCGCTGACACCCAGCTCTTCCCCCTGGAATTTATTAACATCTTTTCTTCATCTTTTTCAAACAATTCCAGCAGTTTTGATGGTAGATCATTTTTCATGAAAGCAGAGAGCTTCTCATTTTTTTTCCCCGAATGAGCTTCTATTTTATTAGTCTGTCTGGAAAGGTTTTTAAGGGTACTCATTTACACTGCTGGAAAATTTGCTATAAATTTTCATGAGAGAAGACTTTTGGTTTGGAAACAGAAGTAGCCACCAGGCCAGGTTGCCGTGGTCACACTGGGGTTTCTGTGAAGACCCAGAAGTTATGAGCTCTTGGTCTTACTTTTGTGTTTCTCAGGGAAACTGTTCCCATACGATCCTTCTAACCATATGACCCAGACATGACCCAAAAGACACATATCTGTGAGAGCCCAGATCATCGGGAGGGCTTGGGGACAGGAGGCCTGGTACTAGGAAGACACCAGGAGCCACCAGTCCGCACTGTGAGGCCCAGGCTGACTGGAGTGTGGAGCACAGGACACTAACTGTGCTTTCTGATAGTGGCTGGTGGCAAAATCATCTAGAAAAGTCCTCCCCAGGTAGAGAGAGGAGGGGGAGAGGGGCCTGAAAGAGGTGTCCCATGGGCTGTACATCAGTAAAGGCAGAGGACACTGTCCCAGGTACCAACTAATGGATGCAACATTATTCAGGGTCCTGTAGGACAGAAGTGGGGACTCCACAGAGGGTCCCCAAGTACATGCAGTCCATGTTCTTGAGTGTGAGCAACTCTTACTTCATTGAGGGATGCCTACTCTCATTTCACTGAAGGTGTCCACTAAAGGATGGTTTTGGTTCAGGCCACCAAGAATTCTCTTCCCATCCCAGTTTTATGGTTCTAGAGATTCCCACCTTACACCCTCCTCTGACCAAATCAGGGGAGGGGAATGTACATTTCCTTCTGCCTTGGCCACTTCTTCCCACTTCTTCCCCTAGCAAATCAAACCACTTTCATACACACACCACACACACACACACACACACACACACACACACACACACACACACGCACACAGTGATGTATTTTTTTTCCTGAATGCAATAAATTGATGCTTATAGATCAACTGATAAATTTTAAAAAAATAGAATTTACACATTTTCACAATCAGAGCCTATGTATATACTGAAATATAATTTTAGTCACCGAAACCCGTATTTTGTTTTCCTAATGCTTAATGTACCCAGATGTTTAATTTCTAAGACACTCTGGGGGATATCAGGATAAAGTACTTGACTGTGACATAGTCCTGTTTGTGGGACAGAGAGGGGGCATATCGTACAGGGGGAAACCGCTGAAGGGGCCCCAGAACAAAGAGGAGGCCATGTGGTGATCAACTCCTTACCATGCCAGGTCTGCTGACACATGCTTCCCAGGATCCTGGAATGATACTGACATGGAAAATAGGGTAGAGATTTTCAAGACCACCAGAAACAGCCCTACACAGCCCATTTTTAATGAGAAAAACTGGATTTGCCCATTTAGTTCAAAAAGTATATTAACGAATAATCTTCCCACAGAGAATTTTAGCTTATTCTTGGTAGGGCATGACAAGATATACTGACCTTGTTTCTAAACTTAATTTTTGCAGGAATTCCCATCATCTGAGCCTGCATTCAGTAAGTGGCATTGGCAACCTGTTGGAGAAGGTGCTGATCCCTGCATCTTACCTGTCCTCCATCCTGACTAAAATAAAGACATGTTTCCACTCTCCTTTCCTGGGCTCTATGCCTGCATAGTCCAAATCTGTTTTGTTTCTCAAAGACTTAGAGCCATTCACTTCCAGCTAAACTTTATATGGCCTGCTAATTGCCTGTGCGTAGGGAAGGGTGAACATGCAATTTCCTTTCACTGTAACTTGAAATCCCACAATTAAGGTTTCTCTCATCCACTGGGGAACAGAGAGCCTTGGCAAGCTCCTTGCATAAGGGGGTTGGCCCAAGTAGAGACATATAATATTGGTACAATGTTCCACTTTGTACTCAAAACAATTTTCACTGGCATTGGCTTTGTGATTTAATGAAATCACTAATAATTCCAGAAATTCAAATTTAAGCACACATTAAAATTTTTTTAACAGCCATGAGTAACAATAATCACCCTCTCTCCTTTGAAAATGTAGAATTCAACTAAATTAAATTCACAGACTTTTTCTTGGACTTATTTTAATTTGGCTTTCATGTTATAAGTCTAGATCTTAAAACAGTTATATCTTTGGTTTCATTTAAACTAATAAAGAATTATTATATTAATAATTGCCACCCACTTTATTAAGTACCGCAGTGTTCCATCCTTTCTTCTTGAAGAGAGAAAGCCCACCAGCTCAAAATACTTTTGGCACCTGAATGCTTGGGATATAATTGAGCATAACAGAAGGTCTGCTTTAAAACATCAACTGGAATGAAGGGCACACATCCATTTGCAAATCATTAAAGGAATGACTTAGAAGATAGTTCTTGTGATGAAACTTCAATAAGGTTCACTGGAATTCAGGTCTCATGTATGAGGTGAGCTCCAACATTCTTTTTGCAGATGGCTAGGTCTTCAATATCACTGAGCTAGTTCATATAAGCCTTAAATGTCCAAGACAACAAACACAGAAGTATAAAGGAAATGGTACACCCAATTAAACTGTCCATAAGCTGCCTCAAGAGAAAGCAAGAGTTGGGGGAAAGAGTCTTGGAGCCCTTGATGTGTAGCTAGTTTCTAACTCAGTGATATCAGGAATCTAAGATCAATTCTGCAATTGGAATTGATAGGGTGCTGGGAAGCCAGATCTTAGCATAAGAGCCCCATATCCACAGTAGTTCTTGCTAACCTGAGAAAAGAAAGGGTCCCTGAAAGGGATTATCCTGGGCTAAGGGACAGGGAAGCACAAAGTGACTGAGTCATGGTACCTGGTCTGGAACAAATAATTAAGTGATGAAGAATGAAAGTAAGAATCTTGTACAGATGGTTATGATGTAAGACAGACGATGGTAGTTACCACACGTAATATGTAGTGAAGAGTCTTGTTGATATGGAGTTGTTTTGGGGAGCGGAAGACATTTGATCCAAACAAGAACAGGTAAAGTACACATTTGTGAAATTGACAGAGTAACCTCCCTCTCTCAGACCCAAGGACATTTGGATTGGTGACATCATGTAGTCATTCATTTTTTAAGCCTTTTTCTTCTTTTCCCATTATTTTTTTAGTGGGTGTCGTAGTCAGCCACACACCCCTGGGATGAATCTTCAAACCAGGCACAGTTTTGGGGAGGAAAGGATTTATTTGTAGCTATAGATACAGGGGAAGTTCCAGAATGCAAAAGAGACTGCTCCCCTTTCACAGATCCAAGCAGAGAGAGAAACCCATCACCAACACCATACACATGGAACAGCAAACAGGCAGGAGGGCCAAAGAGAATTTCCTCTCCTTTATATAGGCTTAGGATGGGGTCTTACAACCCTTCCCCAGACTTAATGGTTTCCTGAGTCTCTGGAATTTCCTTCCTGCACTGCCCACACAGGAAAGGATGTTTACTTAGAGCTTCATTACATCCTGCCCCTTGCTGAGAGGCTGCCTTCTTATAAACATCCTCAGAGACCCACCCAAGATAATTAAAAAGATCAAGTTGACATCAAAACCTAACCATCACAGTGGGCTAATTTTCAAAAGTGTAGATGTTACATAGCAATTCCCTCTGACATGAACAATTTTATCCTGGAGGGAAGCTCATTAAGGCTCAAGATGTAAAGAAGTTTGAGGGGCCTCAGAGGTCTCAGGATGTTTCTGAAATATACACGACTCATAAGACCCCAAGCTTATATAAATAATAAAAACACACAGAGCGAGTAACAAAGAGCAGACAGGTAGACTGACTGGACCAAGCCTCCCCAAGCTTATATAAAGAATAAGAACACACACACACACACACACACACACACAGAGAGAGAGAGAGAGAGAGAGAGAGAGAGAGAGAGAGAGACCAATAGACGAATAAAAGCTCTCTGACTAGTATAACCTGCTGCCAGCAAGTCATGCAGTGTGCTCTAGGGATACAACTTCTGCGAGTCATCCCCTGTGCTGGGGAGGAGGGGCTTTGTGTGAGACACCTGCCTCCAGATATCCATGATTCTCTAACCCCTCACACATGCTCTTAAAGTAACCCCAATAAACTCACTGGTTCACTAAGCTGCACTTGGTTGGAATCATTTCTTGGTCCTTTACTAGTACCCTATCTACGGGAAAATAGATATTTGTACATGTCTCCTCAGGAAAGTTTTATGCAACAATAGAGTGGGAATGTTAACCCTGAAATAGACAAGTCTACTCAAAGGATTACAGGGGGAAGGACTGGAGGGATGACTTAGTGGTTAAGGTGCTTGACTCTGAAGCCTAACATGCTTGACTGCAAAGTTCAATTCCCTAGTAGCCATTTAAAGCCAGATCCCTAAAGTGGCACATGCATCTGGAATCCTTTCACAGAAGCTAGAGGCCCTGGAATGTCCATTCTCTCTTTCACTATCTGTCTGTCTCTCTTCTCTCTCTGCTTGCAAATAAATAAATACATAAGTTTTTTAAAATATATAGAATACAGAAAATGTTACAGGAGGAACTATTTCTTTGAGATATTGAAGGAAAGAGAGAGGGTGGAGGGTGAGATGATGAATGGGAGGAAAAGGATGGAGAGAAAGAAGGAAGGAAGGAAGGGAGGAAGGAAGGAAGGGACATGGTTCATATCCAAGCATTGAAGTGAATTTAGGACTTCCAATAAGCTATTTCCTGAATAGTCTTTGCTCCCCTCTCTACTTTTCACCTATCTGTAGTATTCTCATTATTTCTGTGGTAGTTTGAATGTGATAGCTTAGTATATGACCCCATAGACTCAAGAATTTTATTAAAATTGAGCTTATACATTGGATCTCTACCCACAGTGCTGGAGGAGCTGTCACTGGTGGCAGATCCTGGGATCCAGTCGCTAAGGTGTATCTGGGACCTGATAGGATTCCAGCCCAAAGGTGTGGGGAGAGCAGTTTGAGTTTTGAGAGTTTGTGCTTGTTTGTGGTGCTGCCTCTCTGCTTGGATCTATGAAAGGGAGCTGGCTTCTTTTGCCATTGATGGTGTTTCCCTAGACTCTGTAAACCTGAAATAAATCCCTTCCTCCCATAGACTGTGTCTCCTTGGATGTTGGTCCCAGTAACGAGGAGCTGACAGCAATAATTTAAATCATAAGTTGGCTTTGATAATGCAGGCAAGAATACATGTCTGCCCTGTGCACTAAATAAGATGGAAAGGACACTGGCTGGTTCTCTTACCTCACTCAGTCCTAACAATGAACTTGGATGAGTATTGTGATCAATGGAGAAGTGGAAGCTAGACCCCCTCCCAAGCATATCAGAATATTAAGAACACAGACCTGAAATTTTAGCAGGAAAGATATGTCATCATCTTTCTTGACGCAGTGGCACTGTGCCCACTGGTCCCAAGTCTTACACATTTTGCCCTGAATGCTAGGTCTCCAGGTTCATGGTGAAACTTAGAAAAATGCATCCAAAATATTCAGAACATACTGAAGATATTTCTTCCCAGTGACTATGTCTGACTATTGAGTTGCTTTCTTTTGATGTTCTAAAGATGGAACCCCCGTGAAGAGCAGGAATCTCAGAGAATCATGTTGTCAGCATGGTGTCCAACCAGAACCCCTCCCACCCCTATGCACATGCTTCATGTTCAAAAAATTGTAAAGCATGATGCTTCCAGGTGACTGCTCAAGCAGTGCCTGGCTTTTCTCTAGAAAGTAAATACAGCCAGTCAAATGAGTTACATGCCATAGTAGTTTTTGCTTTAAGAAAAAACAAAATTAGGGGCTTAAGAGATGGCACCGTGATTAAAGGCACTTTTTTGTAAAGCCTTTGGGTTTGATTCCCTGGTACCCAATACAAAATAGCACATATATCTGGAGTTCTTTTGAAGTGGCAAGAGGTCTTGGTGTGCTCATCTCTCTTTCATCATCATCATATATAAAAATAATTTTTAAAAAAGCAAAACTATTACCTTGTTTGTCAAGATATTTTAAGTGTGAGTGAAGCTTTCACCAAAACTTGAAGGAGTATCAGCTGTGCTCACTCTCTGAGTGTGCAGTCAATGGAGAGGATCCTCTATATTCCCAGCCTGTGCAGTGAGGAGCAGGTTGTTGAAGAGGATGGGAAAGGGGTGTGGGGTGGTTTGAGTGTGAATATATATGCCCTATAGATTCAGTTATTTTTGATACTACTTAGTCTTTAGCTGCAGTGTCCAGCTGAAGGAGATATGTCACTAGGGTGGATCTTAAATCCAGTCCTACTAGGTGCCTAGAGAGACAGAAAAATTGGTGTCAAAGAAGTAGGGTGGTTGCTGTGATGAATGTGACCATTTGGTTTTGGTCTTATGAGATGTGTTATTAGGACGGATGTGGAAGGACTTTTTACTTTGTACTGGAGAAGCCTTAGAGTGCCTTAAGCAGAGCTTGATGGGCTTTTCTGCTGAGAGCTTGAAAATGATAAAGGCGGAGAGCATTGTGTACTGTGAAGGATTGAGTCATGAAGTTTCAAAGAAGAATAAGAGAACTTTGTTGGAACTAGACTACAGGCAGAAAGGCTGGCTGTATTCTGAACATTTCCTGATAATTTGAGCAAATTGAATGTAAATGACTGCTGCCCTTGGTGAAAAATACAGTACAGAAAGATATGAGAGAGGCACAGGTTATCATAGGAAAAATTCAGGCAAGTTTAAAGTTACAAGCACAGAGACTGGCCTTAAATTACTTAAACTGCAAATTTTAGGAGATTACCACCAATGTGGGTGGGCCAACTGTTTTGCATTGCAACAATGGAAAAGATGCCCAAGGGTGAAACCCACTCATAAAAGGCTCAAGCTAGTAAAATATAAAAACATTTTTTGTTTTAAAATAAATCTCTTTATAAATTTTTAACTTTTTAGTTACAACTTCCTTAAGTATGGACCATGAAAATTCCATCCCACCAGCCCCATTTTTCAACTCCCATTCAATTCTTTCTTCTTACCAATTTGTCTCTCTTCTACTTTGATGTCATCCATTTTCTCTCCAATTATGCAGGTCTTCTGTTCACGAACCTCACCCATTGTGAGGTCATGAATATCAAGACTAGTTTGTGTCCAGAAGCCACAGATTGTTATTAGAAAAATTTCAGTGCCAGGGGTGAAATACCTCCCAGTGAGTTGTTAGGCAAGGAGCCCCTGATGCTCCCAAAACATTACAGGCTACTGCCAAGGAACTTGAATGCCCATCAGAACTAGGTGCTAAGACCCTACTGCCGAGGACTCTAAATGCTCAGGCTGAAAATCACTGAGAAATTAAGCTGGAAACCACCCTGCTGAGTAGCTGTCAGAATGCTAGAAAGAATACAAATTCTTTTGAAACGAGGTACCTTTAAGGAAGCCTGGTGAAGGAACATCTTGCTCTTTAAAGTCATTTTTTTTTCAATTTGCCAGATAATCTTTTAATGAGAATTATAAAAGACCAAAACCTTTTTTTGCAAACTGCCTTTTTAAAAACAAATTATTTCCTTTAATTACAAATACTGTGTATGATGCCTTGTTTAGCAAAACCAATAAATACAAGAACAAATTTTTAAGCATGTGATTTGTCCAAGACTTTAAAAAGGAAGGGGGGAGAGGTTTGATTTTTTTCAATATTTGTATAAATCAGAGTTTATCCACAAACCTAACCTTTCAAAGAGTAAGCCTGAAGGTCAGACTCCCATCGACCAGTAAGCTAGTGAGAGAGTGAGAATAGGACCATCTTATGGCTGCTTCAAGTACCTTGAGAATTGCCCTGATATTATTAAGGTCAATCTTTATTCCCACATAGATTTACAAATTTGGCTATACCACCCATCCAGTACTGATCTTGAAGCATGAAAAATGCAGGGAACAGGTCATGAAGTGCACAAGAGCTGCTGAGATGTGGCAATGTGAAGCACTGTGATGATGATTAACTGTGGTTTTCACTGTAGACCTGAAGATATTTTGGAAATACCAGGACTATGGTATGGCTGCCATAGAGAGCTGCTTGCTGGCTTGGGATAAAATTTTCTCCAGGCTGTGATCAGCCCAACTGGAGGGGCAGAATTGAAAACCCAGAGACATTTTCATCACTGTAACCAGTGATGTTGGACTTGAAGCTCCAGATGTTTGATGTTTTCCCTGCTGGTTATTGTTCTCGCATTGAACCAATCTCTCCTTGCTATGCCTTCTTTTGTTTTATTATTACTATTATTATTATTATTATTATTATTATTATTATTATTTTATCTTTATTATGCATAAATAGGTATATTGTATGAGAAAATAATGTGTTGGTATCTTCAATTCCCTGATTTCCCTCCTCCCTGTCCCCAATTAGTTAGGTATCCTCCTCCGTGGGCAGTCTGGATCAGTCCACGGGGTATGGGGTTATTGATAGCCCAGGAGTCAACCTGGTTCCAACCCCCCCTTTGTATGTTGTTACTGAGGGGTCAACGTCTCTGCGGCTCAATGGCTCTTACAATCTTTCAGCCCCTTCTTCCGCTCAGTTCCCTGAGTCATGGTGGGTGAGTATTAAGGCTGCTTTATTGTTGAGGTCTTAGGGGCCTCTGTATTTCTGCTTTAGGTTGTGTTGAAAATCGTTGGCGTCTGTCTCACTGGCTCATCCTGGGTTGACTGATTGGCTGTGGTTATAGGTCTCTTGCTTATCTCACCACTCTGCGCAATTTCATGTGGAGCCTCCACGGTAGGTCTGGGGTGGCTCATCTCTTGCCAGGAACTCAGCCATCTGCCTGTGGTTAGTTGGTAGGTTTGGAAAGGTCAGGGCTCTCTGGCTGCATTCTGAAAATATAAACAGAATCTCCATCTGAGAGTGAGATCAGTCTAGGTTAACTGAGATACACAGCTATGCCTTCTTTTGAAATGGGAATGTTTACTCCATGCCATTATGTGCTGGAAGTATGTAACTTGTGTTTTGATTATACAGGGCTCACAGTGAAGAGATAACTTGAATCTCAGATGATACTTTGGACTTTTGAACAGTATTAAAGTTGGTAAAGACTTATATGTGGTCTTTTGAATTTGGACATAATACACTTTATATTGTGAATTTATCATGAGTCTATGGGGCCCAAGGGCAGAATATGGTGATTTTAATATACTTTAGTATATCCCTCAAAGTCAGCTATTTTTGGTTAAGCTTCTTACTTAGTCTTCAGTAGGTGGAATACTGCTGGATGAAGTGTGCCACTAGGGGGTAGATCTTGAGTCTAGCCCAAAAGGTGCACAGATCCAGCCTGAATTTTGGCTGTTTGTGTTTGTGTTGGTTTTTCTCTCTCTGCCATGGATGCTGACGTGAGCAAGGTTCTTCCACCATGATGGAGCTTCCCCTGGAATCTATTAGCCTGAAATAAACCACTTCCTCCCATAAACTTCTTCTGGTTCCAGTAACTCAAAGATTATGGCAACACGGTACTTTGCATAGAGAGACCACAATGCCTGATGTCCATGGCAATCACCTGGACTAGAGGAGAGGCAGGACCATGCCATACCTCTCACTTGTATGGTTTGGGCCACCTCACAGATTTATTATGCCTTAGACTGTACATAGATATTAAGTAAATTGTTAAAGGCTAGGGAGTAGAGCTAAAGTCATGGAATTTTAAGGCGAAGACCCCGAGTTCTTGAAAGCTGAGACACAATGAGGCCAAGAGCAGAGAGGGGAACCCTTTTTTGATTCTGGGTCCAGTTCAGTCAGGGTGGATTTCAGTCTTCCATAAAGACACTGCTTCTGGGCCTTCCTCAGGGTTGCCCTGTGCTAGCAAATGATAGAACCCAGAAAGCACCCTGGCCCAACACTTTAGCTGGGCACCAAGTAAATGCATCCTCATGTGACTTGCATGAAACTAGACTATATTCTTCTCACTAATGATGGGGAAGCAGAGAAGGGAGAGGAAGTTAGCTACCAAGAAAACCCACAAAAAATCCCCACAAAACAAAAACAAACAAAAAACACCCAAAGAGTAAGAAGTCTTTCTAACTTCAAGGCTAAGCAGTCAACCTGAGGTTGATTCTCCTGTATGCCAGCATGGCATCTCTCCATGGGTAAGACATGTATGACTCACTAGTCTTCATGTCTGCAGGCCCAGCTCAGAGATCTGTCCCTGTGACACATAGCATCTGGATGGACATGGATCAAGAGTGTGGTTTGCAGTGATCCAGACACATAGCAACTACCTATATCCTGTCCCTGGAGAAGGTGGTAGAGTTACTCTTTGGAATTCCCCAATGTATTTTGCTGTGAGTCTGACCTCAAAACTCCATGTACTTCTCCAAGCAGCCCAAAACTCATGGCCATTTGTGGTTTGGAATGATTAGTGGGTATGAGACGGCACAGCAGGGCTCTGAAATCTGATGAAGGTCTGGGAAAGGTATGATGTCATGACACTTCACCACTGAACAGATTAGTGCCTGCTGGATACACAGCACACTGAAACCACCAACCACTGAAAGATACTAACTTGGAGTACATTTACAAAATCAAATATTAGAAAGCTACACATGTTAATCTCAAAGAATTCTGTGCCTAGCATTCTATGCAGCATCCAAATAAACAGTTCTTGAATTCTGTGCTCATGTCGTTTGGGGTGCTGGTTCTCCACCCCACATGCTCTGCATTCAAGTTGCTACAAGAGTCCTGAACAGTTAAGTGCACTTGGATTTGAGTCTATACTAAGCACAGAATGAAGAGATTAGCATTACATGCATACTCTCAAGGGTGTGTGATGGATTAATATATAGTGTCCCCCATAGGATCATATGTCTAAATACTGAATCCTCAGCTAGTGGTGTTGTTTGAAAAGTTTCCACATTTAGGAGGTGCAGAGTAGCTGGAAGGAGCATCTCAGGGAGGTGGGCCTTGAGGTTATAGCCAGGCCCAATGTGCTGGTTTCTCTCTCTCTCTCTCTCTCTCTCTCTCTCTCTCTCTCTCTCTCTCTCTCTCTCTCTTGCCTCTCCTGGTTTGCTGGTGTGACAGTGTGATGTCAGCATCCCACCTCAACCTGCTATGATTTCCACTCTATGATGGACTCTATCCATTGGCACTGTAAGCCAAAATAAACTCTTTTTCTTCCCTGAGTTTCTTGTAAGGTATTTTGTCCCAGAACCAAGAAATTTACTGACACAGAAAAATGATACTAAAAGTGAGGCTGTTGCCATGATAAACCTGACCATGTGTTTCTTAGTCATTTTAAGCTGGTTTGTGGAAGGAATGTGGAAGCATTTGGACCTTTGTATTAGAGAAGCTCTAAAATGCTGTAGACATAACTTAATGGCCCATTTTGGTTGGGGTTTGGAAGAGCAGAGGCTGAAAGAATGTGGACTGTGGAGTTCAAATGCTCAAGGTTGTAGAGGGAAAATAAACTCTATGAGGAACAGGGCTTGGAGGCAATTTGTGTAGCCACTGAGGGTTAGCTGTATGAGGCAGGGTCGGCGTGCTTACAGGAAGGCCCTGTGAGGCCATTCTCTTAATCTGTTGAAGGTGAACCCTAGGTTTCAATGGAGACTCCAGGATGTGAGAGATGTGAGGTCCAGGAATCATCTGCCAGGAAAAGCTACATGCTTGGGACCAATCAATCTGACAAGGGAGGCCACAGTCAGCAGAGCTTGAGTGGAGGAGCTATCCATACCTTAGAACAAGAGCATCCCATCATGAGTCCCAAATATCAGACACAGAGCAACAAGATTTGGTGTTTATTGGATTTCAGTCTTGGATTGGTCTAGTTTTTCCTTACTATGTCCCCATTTCTACATTTTGGAATGGAAATGTTTATTTTGTGCCATTATACATTGTATGATGTACTGAAGTCAGCTCCTTGTTACTGGACAAACGTCAAACCAGACATAATTTATGGGAGAAAAGTGTTTATTTCAGGCAAACAGAGTCCAGGGGAATACCACCAGTGGCTGAAGAAGCTGGCTCACTATTTTAGATCCAAGCAGAGAGACACCACCAAATAACCAGCAAACACAAGCCAGCATGAACAGCCAGAGCTTTTTTCACACCTTACGGCTGGACTCCAAGATCTGTCCCAGTAACACACCTCCCTGGAGCAGGGATCCACCTGCTAGGAGCTGAAGTTGTAAGCTCAATTTTAATAAAACACTTGAGGCTATGGGCCATACATTCAAATTATCACATCCAAACTGCTGCAGCATATAATTGGTATTTTGATTTTATACTTAAGAGACTGCCTTGAGTCTCAGATGAGACTTGGGACTTTTAAAAATATTTTATTTAATTATTTATAAGGAGAGAGAGAGATTGGGAGAGAGAGAATGGGTGCACCAGGGGTTCCTGCCATAACATATAAACTCCAGATGCTTGCACCACTTTGTGCATCTGGCTTTACATAGGTACTGGGAAATTGAACCCAGGTTGTTAGGCATTGCAGGCAAGTACCTCAACTGCTGAGCCATCTCTCTATCCCAGACTTTAGACTTTTGAACAGTATTGTGACCAACAAAGATTATGAGGACGTTTAAGTTGGACTGAATGCATTTTGCATCATGAAATAGGCATGAGTCTATGGGGGGGGGTCAAAGGCAAAATGTGGTGGTTTGACTGTAAAATGCTCCTCATAGACTCTTGTTTTCAAATACGTAATCATCAGTTAATAATGCTGTTCTGGAAGGTTGTAGAACCTTTAGGGGGTGGAGCCTTGCTGGTGGAAGTATGTCATTAGAGGTGGACTGTGAAATGTTACAGCCTAATCCTATGTGCCGCGTTTCCTCCCTCCTTTCTTTTTGCTGATACGATGCTAGTTTCCCATTCCTGCCATGCTTTCCCCACCATGAGGGACTCTAGCCTCTGGAATGATAAGTTGTCATAGTCGGCCACATGTCACTGGGATGAATCTCCAAACCAGGCACAATTTGGGTGAGAAAAATATTTATTGAAACTATCAGATCCAGGGGAAGTTAAGGAAAAAGGCTGGCCCCCTTTCACAGAAGCAAGCAGAGAGAGAGAGAGAGAGAGAGAGAGAGAGAGAGAGAGAGAGAGAGAGAGAGAGAGAGAGAAAACCCACCACCAGCACCTCAAGCAAGCACACTCCAAACTAGCAAACAAGAGGAACTCTAGGCTTGAGCTCAAACTGCTTTTTGCATATGTATAGAATTTCAGACCCACCCCAGAAACACCTTAGGGCTGAACCCTAGGATCTGGCCAAGGTGACACATCTCCTCCAGCCAGAACTGGCTGGAGACAATTTACAATCATAATAAACTTTTGAATCTATTGGGGGACATTATTCAAACTACCACATAAGTCTAAACAAACTGTTTTCTTTCCTGAGTTGCTTCTGGTCAGGTATTTATTCACAACAATGAGGAAGTAACTGATACAGAGTATACTGTTATTATTCCAAAGAATGGGCAGTGCTACCCAGACATTGGTCTGGAAAGTCATTATGGCAGAAGTGATGGGATCTGTCATTGATTCTTTGCTGAGGACATTCTGATGGAGGCACAAAGCAAGGACACACACATGATACCTGAGTCTCCCAGGCAAGGCATGGGCAGCTGGGAACATGAGGGTCTTGAGTACATAGCAAGACATGGATATATTCAAAGCATTCTTCCATGCTTTCCTTGGCAAGTGGCAGTCAGGGAACTGGTCTGAGCGTTGTACTGGGATCAAACCATGTGGAGGCACTGTGGTGAGTGGACAGAGGGACCAGGTAGGGACCACAGAAGAGACATGGACCATGGCTATACCTCCCAGTTAATTGATATCACAGGTACAAGCTGAGCCATAGCTTACATTTCCCCTCTGCCAACTGGGGTGAGACTCCAGTCCCCACTGCTGGTGACCTCTTAGTGCAGAATGTGGGCCTTAAGGGTGCACACTCCTCTGTATTCTCTTGGATGCAGTTTAGTCCTATAGGCACTTTGAAGGCCTGCTTCCTGGGCTGTTCTCTATCACTGTCATGCTGACACAAAAATTGCTCTCTCTCTCTCTCTCTCTCTCTCTCTCTCTCTCTCTCTCTCTCTCTCTCTCCTCAAAGAGAATAAAAGTTTATTCTGGAGATAAATATGATTGACTATGGTCTGGGAACAGGGATCCAGGTTACCCCAAATACCGTATTCCAACATGGTAACAGTTTCATGAAGTTTTTATGATGACAGAACAAAAGAAAGTCATAAATCAAGTCAGTTTCCAAATACATTGGAGGAAACATCAGGTAGGCATTCTTAGCTTTGGTTGATGGAAGCTGGGGGTCTGTTAAGTTAATAGATTCCCAAAGGTCTTACTTGATTGTCACAAGATGTTAGGTCACCCACAGAGGTAGGCAATGCACAGAGATGAAACCACTTAAGACAGTCTAAACAACCTGGTTCTGGGTCTGTAACATTCCACCTCTGAAATCGCCAAGTTTATCAGTTGGTCTTGCAGAATCTTCAACACACATGACACTTTTTTTTTCTCAGAACTTCATCTCAGTGTCGTCTTTCTGGTCCCTCTCCCTCTGCTCTCCATGGGTCTCCATCTCCCATAATATGACCCTCCTCACTGAAGATGAGCTGAGTGCTCCAAGCTCGAGGAGTGGACCATTTTCAGAGAACTGCACAGCTTCCAATGACTCTGCAGAAAGCAGGAAGTAGAGAGCAAAGTCATGTCACGACCCTCTGTAGACATCAGGTCATCAAAATAATTGTGTTCCATAAGCATCTATCCTGCTATGTCCTATTTCCAACCAGCAAAATCAAGTTGACCTTATGCAGACTCCATAGAAGAGGCTGCGCTTATGGAGACAGTGTTTTCAGAAGAGTGTCAAATGAAAATAATAATAGTAATAATAATAATAATAATAATAATAATAATAATAAGGACAGCAAGGTGACTGAGAAGACAGAAGGCTTAGTTTTAGAGTTGACCCAACCCAAGCAACGAGGGTCCTATGTTCACTCTGGCGAGAGAGAAGGAGCCAAGGAGAAGCCAGATGACCTGAGGGGTCAGCACAGAAGAATCTAGCCTGGAGGCTGAAGTCCCTTCCATCAAACTCATCCGCATGCTTGCCACTGTTGAGGACAAGCCTAGAATCCACTTCTTCCACATTTGTCCTCTGTTTCTTCAATTCCAGCCTCCACTGCATGGACTGATCAGAAAGCCTACTTTATTTTCCTGTTTAAAACTTCCCAATCTCATGTCCCCTTTGAAATGCCCTCTCAAAATATGAAAAGATGCCATCTCCCTAAGATGCTGCCATGGCAACCTGTTTGAAAGGCCCACTGGGACCTTCATCTTTAGCAGGGCTGTCCCCCACCCAGGGATGTTGCAGGTGGTGGCAGTGCTCAGTGTTTTGTTTACAAATCATTAATGAAGCCATTGTGGCTCTCCTCACTTCCTCACACTTTGGAGCTGGGTGGAGTGACACTTCTGAATAGGGGCACAAGAGCAGATAGAAGCCCACAACAGCCTTATTATGGGGGAGCTCCACAGACTCCAGCACGCAGGGGTTTATATTAACCCAATCAATTAAGGATGGATGGAAAGACCCAGCCCAGGGCACTGGGAAAGCTGAGGCCTGAGTTCCTAGGCGGGCTGGAACCAAACTCCCCTAGTCCAGCACTCTTCCTGCACAATGAAAGGCCCTTTCAGAGCCCGCCTTTGCGGAGGGACAAGTCATGTAAGTCACTGAATTCTCTGAATGAAATCAATGTCTCTTTTTGGTTGGTGTAAATCCCCCTCAGTGTGGTACTGTTAGGTATCCCGGGAAAGGCGCATACATTAGACCACACTGTATCCTTTTGTACTCTGCCATCAACTCTCTCCGGTGTCCATAAGTGGGGGGCTCCTGCTGGGGAAACAAGCTGCACCCTCCGCTAAAGCCCCTTTTGTGCTCTGGCCTCATCTGCATAAGCAGCATGCTGTCACTGGGGAAGGCAGATGGCTCAAGGGCTCCATCCCAGCAGAGGGGGAGAAGGGACAGAGATTTTCTTTCAGCCTGTCCTTTCCTTAAACTCAAACATTTCTGGAACTTCCAAATTTCACAACTGTGCATGGCAATGGATGCTGGGTATAGCCCAGAGATGCCCGCCAGGTATCACATTGGGCACAGGCTCTCATCACTCACACTTCTTTTGCTAATGCATGTCTCCAGCTCACGTTCCCACTGTGCCCCCAAAGAAGTTTTCTTTGACATGGGGTTCTGGGCAGCCACATGTTGTTCATGGGTCAGGGGATATTTAGGGCTGTTCACAACTCGGATTTTCATTTCCAGCCAGATCATGTGTGCTTGCTTGCTTCCTAGAGTGAGGAAGGTGCCTCTATCCCTGGGTGAAGGGAAAGGAAGGGGGCCAGACTATTTCAAACAGTCCCACCTCCCTGCTGGCTTCTTTGATGAGGCCTCCCCAACCCTGACCCGGAAACTGGAGAAAATGCCTCCCCCACACACTGCTGGCCCTCAGGTCCTCAGGTGTGTTCAGATAGGTGAAAGTGACAGTTACCACTGTCTCAGTGTGAACTTCTAGGGAGCCCAAGTCCTCTGTAAAACTGTTCAGCATACATAGGAGAAGCTGCCTGGCTAATCCCCAGAGCCAACTTCATACTCTGATTTTCATGGAAAAAGGTCCTTAAAAAGGTCCTTAAAGTTCCAGTTCGTAAAGGTGTTGTGACCTTTGGATGGAGAAAAGAGACCACTTGAGAAAATCCAGTGAGCATTCATTAGCATTCTCACAAATTCCTCCAAGAAAGAGAGAGAGAGAGAGAGAGAGAGAGAGAGAGAGAGAGAGAGAGAGAGAGAGAGAGAGAGAGTACTAATAGGCATGGATTCTGTATATAGTGAATGCATAGTTACCTTAAACAAGGTGGTTATAAATAACACTGAGGTGATGAGGAAACCGCAAAGTTCTGCTGCCCATGAAGACTGTCCTAAGCTCAGCTAGAACCTTTTAGAACTAAGATGCTGAATATGTGAAATTCATTATTCTCCTCTGTGTGATGAGCCTCTCCGGAGCATCAACCAGCACCATGTGTGGCTTCCTGGGGTCCTGTGTCACCAGGCCACACTGCACTTCATTAACACTAGTATTGACATGCAGCTTTATGACAGAGAGAACAGGCTGCATTTTAGGAGGGGTTGAAATCTCTTGCAATATATTACTTGAATCAAACACTTGACATAATTTAACAGTGGCCACGTCCTCCCAGCATGTAAGTTAATACCTGGGTGTAAGGTCATGTCTGTGTACACTCTGTTGAACAAATCACAGTCCAGTACACACAGTCCATATTGTTCCCTGCTGTCAGGCTTCACAATTGATATGGATGGCTGCAACCCCATCTGTCAGTCGCTGTACTCATCAATCAGGGGGCCACAGTAGAGGCAGAGCACAGCGCCTGGGCGGGTCATGTCTCTGTCTTCCCAGGGATGAGGAAAAGCTTTAGGTTAATTAACTAAAAGGAATATTGATGACCACGAATATTCACCCAAGGTCAGATAACAAAGTTCAGGGGCAGGGGTAAGTTGACACTGTTTCCAAAAAGGCTTTATTAATAGGGTGGGGCTGATGTGCGGAGCCTCTGATATCCTGGGAGAATGAGCCTCAATTAATTGATTTAATAACAGACAAAAAAGTGTATGACTTTATCCTTTTATACAGGCTATGGTTTGAGGATTTAATGTGATGAACATAGCAGACAATTCCCCCACCCCCCACCATCACTTCTATCCTGAACCAAATAATTTTTTTTGAATTTAAAGTATTTTTTTATTGTCCATAATGAGTTACATTGTTTAGTGGGCCAACAATAAGTTGTTATCCCCAATTCCTCATTGCCCCCCTTCCCTATCTCCAGTCAGCTGGATATCCTCCTCCGTGGGCTGAACCAAATAATTTTGAATACAGCAGGTCTGTGCTAACCTGATTCAAAGCAATCTTAGAGGATGAAGTGAGTGGTGAATTAGCTTTGGGAATGAACACAGGGTTCAACTTTACTCTCCCTTCCTCCTTACCAAAAGAGGGTCTCAATGCAGAAACATGGAAAATGACATCAGCAAATTGGATTAGCCTAAGCACAGAGGATGAGGAGGGGACCCTGGGTGTGGTGATGAACTATTAGGACAAACTGTGGGAATGAACTATGGGAAAGAACTGGGAATAGTTGTTATGAAGCTTCCAGATACCTTTTTTTGATAATATTACTGTGAGATGCTAAATTCCTTACTTGTAACATGCTCTAAGGTTAATCCTATAACTGTGTGATCTACCCACTTAAAGGAACGTGACTAGGATTCTCCGTCTTGGTGACCTGAACAGCACAGGTGACCAATAAGATGAGCAATGTTTAGAGATGCTCACTGGTCTTAAACTATGTATGCTCTATGCTCCTTTCCTCAGAGGCCTGGCTGGACTCAGAACAAACAGACATGTATAAGAAATGCTGATCATATTGCTGAAAATGACAAGGTCAGTAACTCTGGACCCACAGATCTGTTGAAGGCAACAGGTGGGCTGAATGATGTGATTGCCTTAGTGATCAGATTGTACTTGTGTTCTGAGGCAACAGTCACACCCCTAACTCCCTTCCTTTTACAGAGGTTTAAGGATTATCCAAAGGTCTTTAACTGTACTACTTGTTTGAATATTAGTTCATTATTTGCTGTTCAATAAAAGTGCCAGTGAGTATCTGTATAAAAGAAGCCACAGATGCAGAAAGACCAGAGCAGCACCGACAGCAGATGTCACAGGTTTACTAAGGGCTTAAACTTAACTTCTCTTCAGTTTCTTTTTTCCCCAGGCTGCTGCTAGAGGCAGCTAGCCCGTTCTTGAAATGGGGGTATCGGCACTAGATCTCTCTCCTCCCAGCCTCTGCTCCTAGAGTCACTTTTCCAATTCTGGAAAGGAAAATTCCAGAGATTAGTCTTTATTAAATTGGGGTCTGTGTCCCCTAAATAAGGGTCACTGAACAGGATGCTAGAGTTCAGCAGAGAGACGCTGTCCCAGATAGTGGACCAGTGGAAGCTGGCTTCCACACCATGGAGACCCAGGCCTCTTTGGTTCATCTGCTCATGGGTAGACCTCCTTCCCTAGATGCCTTTCTGAGGAAGCAGACAGAAACGGAAGGAAAGACACCCACACAGATCCCAGATGGCCCAGGGTGAACAGATTCATGCATCTTCCAGCATACACAGCAAGACCTCTAGCCCACTGACGCACCTCCATCCAGAGCATGAGAAGGCCCCCTCGCCTTCCTCTCTTAAGTATGAATGAACAGCCAAGGTGAAGCAGATGTGGAGGAAAACCAAAAGACCAGAAAACAGAGACAGGGAGCATGGATCCCCTTTGACAGGCAGAGTAATAAGTGCCTAGAATCTAAGGGCTACATGCCATCAAATGGGGTATGTAAGAAGCCAGGAAGTCTGAAAATTAATATACTACTTGCAAATGTGTTTATAGATAAATTATGTATAATTTGTAAATATATTTGCTTATATTCAATATATAAGTTATATATATATATATGTTGAAATATTTAACAAATTAAGATAGGAAAAGACAATGGAGTAAATCTTTGATGCAGTTGCTCCCCTCTCCCCTCAAAAAAAGGGACCAAAAATGGGAGAAAAAAAGAAGGCGACATGTAGAGGACAGGATAGCACTGGAATCTGCATCCACCACAGTAGGATTTCCTTCTACACTTGAAATCCATCCAAATAACCATGTACTTTCAGTGCTGTGTGTGCGCACCTGTGCTCTGTGCTCTGTCTGATCCACCTGTAATCAGTCATTACATTGAGTTGAGTTGCCCAGTCCAGGAGTGTGAATTCTTCATGATGCATTCTGCCACACTCTGGCACTGAGGTGTGCTAAGTACCCAGATGTGCATGACTGAGGAGTCTCATCTTCTCAAAGGCTCTTAAGTGCACTGTTCAGGTGTTTGTAGAACTTTTGGAGGTGGAGCCTTACTGAAGGGAGTGAGTCCCTGGGGATGGCCTTGAGGACTTGTAGCCCAGTAGCACTTCCTGTTAACTCTCTGGTTCCTGACTAGAATGTGAAGATCCAGCCTGCCCTGTTTTCCCCATTGTGATGGGCTGCATCCCCTTGAAACTAAGTGGAAATAGATGCTCTCCTTTTTTTTAAGTTGCTTCTGGTCAGGTACTTGTTCACAGCAATGAGAAAGTAACTAAAACAAAAGTTTTGCTCCGATTGTTTCTCTAAGTAGCAAATGCCAAAGACATATTTAGAGATTGGGGATCAATGATTCATTTCAAATAACAAGAAATTGAATATGTCTACTGCAGTATTGCAGGGCATTTGGTTCTGGTTGGAATTTCACCAATATTTTTAATATGTGTGATACTGTGTGGACACTCTAGTTCTCGACATATTGCTTTACCATTCACAGTTTGGTAATTACTTCATGCATTTGGCCTGAAGACTCCTAACTTGAAAATGAGGTGCAATGTTTCAATATAATAGTCTCCTCCTGATGTGTTTGGCCTGGTGTAAAATTAAGAACCTGGCGTTTGCTGCCTTCCTTCCTCAGAGCTCCAAGCCCCATCAGTTGTTATGGGTGCCCCATAACTGTATTTCCCACAAAGATTACACAGATATTTCTGTCCGGCTACATGTCCTGCAGGGCTGTTCCATGGTCTTCCGATCAGTAAAAATGTAATAACATTTTCACATAGTCAATATTTAATTCCGTAAATGCAACTGGTAGTTGTAATCTAGGTTATTAACCACACGGTGATTTATGGCCGAGGGCAGACGGTGGCGGGGTGGCACAGTCGGAAAGTCCTCTGGTGACAATAAAAAGGTTATAAATTTCATAGCTCTGCCTGAGAAATGTATTTATATCCTATATTAAGAATAGCTTTTTATAAATTTTAATGATCCATGTTATTAATGGGGTTGTCATCATTGCGGCCCGGGTAAAACTACAGTCCTTCTTTTTTTCGTTAAACTTTTTCATCAGCTGAAGTTCTTGTGGGAAAAAAAGGGGGAACACTTATTAGCTATTTGCAAAAAAAAAATCTATAAGAATTATAAGCCTATCATTGTTTCCCTGGACTGAAAGTTCTATGTAAGCAGTAGTTTGCATATAGTTTTATGAGCCTGGCAGAGGTCAGGCTAATTGGATAGAGCACAACCGTGTTCTCTCGTGTTTATAGAGGCCCAGTAAATTTGCAGAAATAAAGCCAGGGCCGTATCAAAAAGAACCATTTCTATATGGAAATTGTCTTCCGCACTGGCTCCCCTTCCTGCTGGAAGCACCCTTGTTTTCTAACTGGGCATGGGAGTGAACACACGCCTGCCTGGCTGTAGCTCAGCACACTTCCAGGAAAATTCATCGTTCACATCAATCTGCTCTCTACACTTACTTATGGTGACATGCATGAAGAGTGAGTGAAGAAAGGAGCACTTAGCAAAGGTCTCCATCTGTTTCCTGTGGCTATAACAAACTTCCTGAGACTGAGTGATAAGTTTCCCTGGCTCACAGTTCTGGAGGCTGAGTCCAAGAGCACAACCTGGCACCTGCAGAGGTACAGGCAGTGTGCGAGCTCAGGCCTCCTACCTACTATTATTGTATAGGATCTTACTCTAGCCCTAACTCACTCTGTAGTCCCAGGTTCCAGGCCTCTTTATATAAAGTCATACCTGCCATCCTAGGAGAGCCCCTTGAGGTCTCATCCAGAACCTTTGGGTCCCCAAAGCTTCCACTTCAAACACCATCAACATGTGAATTTGGAGATATGATTTCTCCCCATGAACTGGGTGCATGCAGACCCTAGCTGCGATGTGGGACACCATCTTACTGGGTCAGAGCAGCACAGAAAGCTCTGCTCACAGACCTTCTACTACTCAGCATGACTTTAAAACCCTGCATATGACCATAAACACAGAACACAGAATGATTATTAAGCAGTTTATTTCTTCCAATGGAGATCATATTCATTATTCAAGAATAATGTCTAGCTATTTTTAATAAGGAGTTGTATATTCACTATACTAGAAAGAATAATATTTTCCAATATCTCTGACACCTAAATAAAACATCAAATTATGAACTGACAAACTGGCTGATCAGAGTTTGACTTACTTTTTTCATTGTGTATGTTTATTAATTATTCAAGAGAAAGATAGCAAGAATAAACAGAGATAGAAAGAGTATGGGCGCATCAGTGCCTCCTGCCACTGCAAATGAACTCCAGACCCATGCACCACTTTATGCATCTGAATATGTGGGCACTGGGGAATTGAACCTGGGCCATCAGGATTTGCAAGCAAGTGCCTTTAACTGCTGAGCCATTGCTCCAGTTCATGACTAACATTTTTAAGCCATTTTTTTCCTTTTTGTCATAGCTAATGTTGTACTAGAGAGAAAGCATATGAAAAATCATTGAATTTTCAGGATTTCATTTTCATTTTCCCTCTATTCTCCTTTCTTTCCTCCCTCTCTCCTTCCTTCCCAGATGTATGAAACACAGCACAGTGGAGCCCTGTTTGCAGGTAAAACTCTCTGGAAGCCAGTGGCAGAAACTAGAACCACCCATAAGTTCTCCCTTCTAGTACAAAATAAACTGAACACATCTGTGGGAGGCACAATGTCTCTGGTGGTTGAGGGAAGAGAATACATGTGCACAGGATGGGGGAGACTATTTTCAGCAGGCAGGTTTCAAAGCTGAGTTCACAGTTTCATGAATCTATTCCATTGAAATAGGCAGGAAAACAGCAGGTTCTGAAAATACTCATTACTGCCCATTCCTTAAACCATCCATTTCCATTCTTGATGATTTAAATGCTATTGTTGCAGGCAGCTCCACATTGCCGAGACAAATTTCCAGACAGTGTTTATGAGAGGAAGAGGTTAATTTCAGGTTTACAGATCCAGGGGATGTTCCATCAGTGGTAGAAGCAGCTGTTTACTTCCATACAGCCAAACATAAGGAAAAAAAAAACAGCAGCAAGCAAACACCAACTCCATTAAACTGCTCTCTATACCTTTGGGCTGGAACTCAGATCCACCCTGTCAGAGTTAGCCACATGCTGCTGGGATGAATCTCCAGAGCAGGTACAGTTTATGGGAAGAAAAGATTTATTGAAACTGCAGATCCAGGGGCAGTTCCATAGCAGCAAAAGAGGCTGCCCCCTTTCATAGGTCCAAGCAGAAAGAGAAGTCACCACCAACACCATACACAGAACAGCAAACAGGCAGGGGGCAGAAGGGAGAGAAATCTCCTTCCCCTGCCTGTTTTATTAGATTGATGAATAATTAAAGCATCAGGGAAAAAATGTAGCAGGATACATAGCTACTGTACCTAACAACTACTTGCTTGTTGGTTTACTTTGAAAACATATTTTCTATGCTTTTGAGCTCTAATCTATGTAACTATAGATTAGAAAGTGGACTTAAATCTCCATGAATATTTCAGTGTGATTTGCATTTTCAATAGACAGTGGCTAACTAGAAAAATTTCTTCCATGGCTTCTGTTGGGAAGCCTATTTGGGAACCCTGGGCTCTCAGCATCTCTCCACCAAAACAGAGAGCATAGCATAAGAGAACACGATGCCAAAACACACCACCAGAACTTCCCAGACCAGAGCCTGGCATGGTCCTTTCCATGTAGTATAATGACGCATCGCGTGTTTCCATTTGTATACCTCACAAAGGAAAATGGCCCATACTGCAGGAAAGGGTGGTGCTATGTGCCTCCTTCCTGCTTATATCAGGTAGGCTCCCTTGTAGACACTTACTCCTCCAGGAGATGTTCTTTGAGCACTGCTATGCTTGGAGAAGCAGTCTGACCTCTCTCCCAACTGGCTCCTGCTTGGTAGGCAGTGAAAAGTTATCTGCCACTCCTGAGGGTTAGTCCAGTGTTTCATCATCACAATAAACTATCTGACATCAACAACTTCAAGGAGGAAAGACTGACTTCAACTCATGTTTTCTGAGGTTGCAATCTTATGTCACTGGGACCCACGGCTGACTTTGGGACTCAGGTGAAGGGAGTCTGTGGCAGCAGCTGCTCACCTCATGATGGCCAGGGACAAGACACTCTTTTCAAAGGACTATTTCCAAAGAATTGTATTAAAATTTAATTCTGTCCCTATATACAATTCTTTGGCATTAGAGGACAAGAACTCGGAGTAGGAGGAGGGGGAAGGGAGGATTCCAAAACTCTCTCTCTCTCTCCCCGCGTTGCTTACTATTAATTAGCAACAACCCATATCAACCTGGGACAGGAAGTTTGCTCTTTTTCTCTCTCCCTCCCATATGGCCCAACAGAAGGACATCTGAATCTCTCCAGGCTCTAGGCCATGAGTAAGGCCCCCTCACCATTGCCATTAGGCTGTGATGAGGGGCTGGAGTTCTTTCCCACATAAACCTTTTTTCCCATGATGGGAGTCCTCTGTGATCCTTCCTTCCTCTGCTTGTTTGGCTGACCAGCACAGATTTGATAGATATGTGGCTAAAACCTCTCCCTTGTGTTCTCTCCACACTAGTAGCTGGAGATTTCTGTAACTTCTCATTGTCTTAAAATAAAGTCTCCCACTATGCTTTAAAAAAAAAAAGGACTACTTCCTTGAGCAAGGCCCCACCTGCTAAAGCTCCCAACATCCAACATTGCACCACCCACTAGGGACCAAGCCTTCACCACTTGAGTCTGCAAGGAAAATTTCTTCTTCACCCACAGGCAGCCACTTTGTGCCCATTAGTGGCTCCATAAATAATCTATGGTTTGATTTGATCTCCTGATGAATAGATATATCAAGACTAGAATAATTTATAGGCACTAATGTGAACCCAGATTCCAGTTTAAAAAACAAATGCAAGGGCAAATGAACATAAACAGGAGGTGGGCAGATTTTCAGCAGAGAGGTTGAAGGGTACAGTTAGGTGGGCATCTCTTGTCTTCTCTGCGAGGAGGTCGGGAGATGCTCCCATACACGCTCACCTTCAGCCTCCAGTCCAGTTCAAAGTTCTGGTCAGAACAGAGAAGGCCTGCATCGAAGGCAGCGTGACAAGGCTGTCTTTGTCAGCCTTCCCGCAGCACCACATGCTGGGGAAGCAGCAGTGACCCCGTGGTGTCCTTCAAATTTGCTCTCAGCAGCTGTCTGTGGAGTTCGAATGCTCACACGTCAGGAAGAATCCACCGGCCCACTTAGCAGCGGTCCTACTGCTTGGTGAAGAGAGTGCTGTTTGCTTTACTCTGTGTGAGCGATGGTTCTGGAATCCACACCAGCATGGCTCTGTGCCAGGGCCATGCTCTGAAAGTGGCCATGTCAGGGAAGATGGCTTGATTTCAGGCACATTCACCACAGACTAGCATAATTGAACTGCTAAATGTCAGACATGCTTTTCTTGTGTGTGAAGTTCAGGCTGCACTAACTTGCATAATTAATGCTGGTGTTAGGCTGTCATTAGAAGCGCTCCTGTTGACAATTTCCCTCTAAGCATGTTCTGCAATCCTTCCTCCCAAACCTCCTCCTACACTCTCATCTTTCTCTGGAGTGCCTCAGAAAGCTGCCATGGTGGCTGCCTCCCATCTTCCCTGGCATTTCCTCCCTCCCTTTGGCCACCGTCTCCTTTGCTATCCACTCCGTGAGCACAGCGAGGTCAGCATTCTGACCCTTCCTGGAGCTGCTGAGAGCACATGTTGTCCTTAGATTTACAATGGTGCTGACATTGAAGGCTCATAAGCTGAAAATATTTTGGAGACATGTTCCACTCTCTCGTGAAGAGCAGTGGTAATTTACACCCATAGGTAACATACATGAAGCTTGCTCCTTGAGATTTATGTGACATCATGGTTCCACTTCAAAGGACAGATTCTCCTCTGGGAGCTTCTGTGACTTCCACAGAGGATGGTGCTGTGGGCAAAGAAAGTAGGACTGAGGTCTGAGGAGGGGAGATGGCCAGGCAGACAGTGACAGAAGAGTGTGAGAGGCAGAAGTAGACCTGTCACCAGGCCATCTGCTCATGGCTCATGATGTCCAAACAGGCAAACGAGTTTCACTGACCATCACATGTGTACGCATATATGTGTGTCTGTATATATACATGATATATGTGTATATGAATGTATATGTATATGTGTGCTCATGTACATGCATATGATGTGTATTTGGGTCCATATGTGTAGGTATGTGTGTGGGTTATGTACATGCATGCATATATGGTATATGTGTGTATATGTGTATGAGTGTATATGCATATGGTTCTATGCATGTGTTTGCATGTTTATATGTGTGTTTATGTGGTACGTTTGTGCATGCATTTGGATTTATGTATAAATATGTATGTTCATGTGCATGGAATATATATATATATATATATATATATATATATATATATATATATTTGTGTACATGTCTGTATGCATTGTATGTATGTATATATGGGTATGTTTTAAATTCACCCAGCAATATCTCATCAACATGCTATATCAAGAATACAACCCACTAAACAGTTATATTTCATGCTCTGAAGTTACCCTCAATCATCTCCCTGTCTTCTCGACTTTTACCACAACAACCAGCAACAGAGACTTCGTAGATTCAGCTTCTGCACCCTTGGCCTGAGCAGCTGTGTATGCAAGGGCTCTTGGGAGGTGAGCTCCCCTGAGATGAGCTAGGGTTCTCTTTCCTCACAGTGTGCACATGGGCTTCATCAGCCCCAGTCCCAGGTCCTGCTGAAGGTTTTCCTGTGTGTTAATTCTCCCAGACTGGACTCCTGCTGGTGGGGTTCTGGGGTGGATAAGAGCATGTGTGGTTATACCTTGGAGAACTCTGGGATAAGAAAAGACAGCACACACGGTGGATCAGGCTGGGTCTGCTTATATATGAGGGTGTGTTAGCAAGTGAAGATTGATGGTTCAGGGAAGCCTTTGAAGTTTCAGTCATTTTTAACAAGGCAGAAAATATGGAGGATTGCTTGAGAAATTTGATAGTGGAAAGAGGCAGAGACAGTGGAGCCCAGCCACTTGGGGCATGGCTGTCTGTCTGACACAGATGGGCTGACTGTTGTCAGATGAAGGCAGAAGCCAGCTGCTCTGTAGTGCAAAACACAGAGAAGGCTGCCACAGGCTTGCTGTCCTTCCCACCCACCTGTTCAAGCCCATAAAGCTAGCATGCAGGACTCCACAGGTGAGTGCCACGTGGCCCCATTGTTTGTGCTGAAGTTAAGTCCACTGTTGAGAGCCCCTGGTCAGCATCCTCCTATTTCATCTGGTCTGTCCCATCTCTGTCCAAGTGCTCATGTCTAATTGGTTAATGACCCTAGGACTGCATATGTATCACTCCCAGCAGGACTAGGTTCTCCATGCCCTGACACTGAACTCCTGGGTCCTCTTCCTCCAGGCTGTACCACCTGCATGGTCATACCCTTTTGTGGTCCTCTGCAATCCTTGGCATGGTTTGAAATCGTTGTTGAGCTGATGGAGAACTAAGTAACTTCATTTTGGACACTTGTGCTTGGAATCAGCTTGCACTCCACAGACTTACACCTCAGTCACCTGTGTTCAATGAAACTGCCCAGCCTGCCAAAGGAAGGTCACACAGGGCATCTGTCCATGTCCAGCAAGGCCTTCCACTGTTTTCCTCCTTCCCCACCTACCTCAATGGAGCAGACCCTCCCCATTCGAGCCCAAGTCAATGCTTCAAGAGTACTTGTTTAAAAAGCAGATGCAGGTATGCCTCCTGGCAGGCTGTGGTACTGAGCTGGAGGACATACTAGTTAGAACACTAACAGGTAAAAACAACCATGACAGTGATGAGGGCAGTCACCAGGGCAGCACTGCTCTGCTCTGAGCATCCTTCAGTCCTCAGGCCTCCATGCGTCAGGAGTTGATTTCCACTTAGGCTTCCTAACATGGAAATGGAGGCACCACCATGTACAACCAGTGGGCATCTGTGGTAGTTTTGAATAGATGTCCCCCAACAGAATTTATTATAATTGTGAATTGTCTTCAGCCTTCTGGCTGGAGGAAGTGTCACTTTGGCCTGGCCTCTTGGGGTCTAGCCCTGAGGTATTTCAAATTGGATGCAAAATACTAGGGATAGATATGCAAAAGAAAAGCTGGAACTCGAGTCTGGCAATCTTGTTGTTTTGTGAGTTACAGTGTGTTTTCTTGAGGTGCTGGTGGTGGGTTTCTCTCTCTGCTTGCTTCTGTAAAAGGGAGCCAGCCTTTATCCTTAACTTCCCCTGGGCCTGTTACTTCAATAAATATTTTCCTCCCCAAAATTGTGCCTGGTTTGGAGATTCATCCCAGTAGCATGTGGCTGACTATGACAAGCATCCCAGGAGATTAGGACTGCTCCAGATATGGTCAAAGCTGGTTTCACTTATCAGTTGAGGGGATTC